>BFEA01000942.1:198182-214443 GCA_003427395.1 Chara braunii | reverse complement strand
GTCTGCAGAATCCCCTCACTGATTACACTGTAAATGATAATCTACCTTAACCACAATCAAAGTAGACTATCACTCACCCACACCAGATGGAAAACTCTACAGACTGTCGGTTCACACCCCATCACAAGCCAGCAAAACATCCATATATATATACAATGAACAGTAGTTTGATTACGGCGCAGTGCCCAAGGCAGAAATACAATGGCAAGAGCTACAAAGTCAGCGGTTGCAAGGTCTCCAATCCCACTTGGTTGGGTGGAGCCCCTGCCCTGTAGAAAGCACCATCCACAATACCAAAAAGAAAAACAAGAAAATTAATATGTGTTTTCTCCTGAACACAAGGGCTCCCATATGAGTTGGACCTATTCCTAGGGAGTGCACCTGCTGGAGCGCACCTGCGGGGAAGCAGCATTTTATTATAATAATATTATTAATAATATTATTATTGATATTACTATTTTATTATGATTATTTTTTCTTAACAAGGATGCAAAAACTCGGCTCACATCTGCATAAGCTGTGGGCTCTAGGTCGTCACTTTGGGTCAATGGCCCAAAACAGGGGTAAAAAGTCACGCCCTAAGTCTAAGCTAAAGCCTGGGCAAAGGCCTAAGGGGAAGGGCTACCCAGGGCAGAGCCAAAAAAAAGCAGCATTCAGAGGCCCTAGGAAGCGCAGTTGACTTTGAGGAAGTCAACGGTCAACCCCAGTATGGGAATCCAGGCCCAGAGGTCAAAGTCAACCCGCTGGTCAGCCACGGCCGTCGATCAGATGCACATCTTCGGTTGTCTGCACGTATGCGGAAGATTGCGGTCTCGCTGGGACAAAAACTTCAAAAAAGGGAATGGGGACTGCGTTGCATCCAGGCCATCGGTGGCTGATCCATCTGGGCCATCCACACAGGTAGACTGGGAGGCTGGTCAATGCGAGTCAACACTATAAAGTTGAACCAGCCCCTGCTGGTGAGGCATTCAGCCTTGCGCTGGCTTGTTGCTGGTGTGACGACGGAAGGTTGCTGGGGAGATTTATGCTGGAGGCAGATTCTGAGGGTGGGCGCCAGCCTTGAGGGAGATCATGCTGTCGTGGCCATATCCACATTGATTTTGACATTGATAGGAGTGTGGGCGAGGAGAAGGAGGATCTGGAATGTGCAGTTCATGCATGTGATGAGGGGAAGCTTGTTACCTGGACTTTTACCGTGACGTCGTGTGTGATATGCTGATCCTCTCCAACTTGAAGAAAGTGGTGAAGATCTGCGCCATCCTCCCTTTTTGCTTCTGACGTGGATGGAGGATGGGCGCCCTGTTGTAACGTGCTCATTGTGTATGTCAGAGATCGTCAGAGGAGAACCACATTGCTGGGGTGGCTAGAGAGGGAGATGCCCGAGGAGGGGCTATTGCTTCGTTGTTTCTTGTGGGAACTCTCCTCCTCCTCCTCCTCCTCCTCTCTCTCTCTCCTCCCTCCTCTCTCATTCTCTTTTCTGAGGTTTGAGATATTGGGAGATTGCATGCGCTTTGGGCAGGGATACATAAAGGATTTTTGGAGACATTATTGCTGCGCTGAGTTAGACTCGTATCACGGCATTCATGACCTTATCATCTGTCTGGGTTCATTGCAAAAGAGCAACATTTGGGCAGAAAATAGCAGGAAAAAAATCAGTAACTAGTGGCACAACATTTTAGTATCCCGAGCCAGGGAACATGCAAGGGCTGCACCCGACCTGCAGGTGGGCAATACCACCCAGAGGTCAGCCGGTAGCGTCACAGGGACCATGACCCCGAATGTGGCTGGCTGCTATGGGGTTCCCGTAATACTATAATGATAATAAAAGTCCTGAAAGGTCACCTTGTAAGATTCTTCTTTTTCTTTTTTTGAAGGCTAGAGACATTGAACTCCATTCCGAATGGACTTTTTCTTCAGAAAGCAATGGCCATTGCTTGTTGTTACCTTGTCTTCTTCTAGTAATTCTTTTGAAGCACTAGTACCTTTGTCGGTTCGGAAACCAGTGGGCCTCCGACCTTTCAGGAGGGCTGAAACGAAACAACGGCCGCCGATCAGATTTATCAACGGCAGCCGTTGTCGGGCCCGGCCTCCTAAAAGTTCGGGAATAGGCTAAAATTTGTCGAAACTGGACGGCAAAGGTACACGTGGCTTAAATCCCAAACAACTCAATTACCTGTCCTACATTTTTTCGTTTTTCTCTTTTTTCTTCTTCTTTGGCAAGCACTTGCTTGGGGTGCTCCGCGAGTTGGTTATACATCCACCACTTGTTTTTTCTTCTTTTTCCCCCCGGTTATACAGTCGCTTGGACATCTGAAGAAAACTCAGAATCACTCAGAGCTCAAATGTTCCTGAGGCAGTAGTGGTTACCCTTTCGAACAAAAAGGGCAATTCCTACCCCTCACGGTCCTCACCTGATAACCTGACTCAAGTACCGTGATTACCCTTTCGAACGTGACAGGTGATTGAACTGGTTGGGCTTAAACCACCACTACCTTTCACAGGCAAATTTGAAACCTCCAAAGACTGCACTATAACCTATGCAGAGGCCGGGCGCCATCGACCAAAACGGCTGGCGGCACCAGTCAAAACAAAAAGGAAAAGTCGCCCTGGCGCTTCGGCAAAGCTTGGCGCGCATTTCTTTTCCACCTCAGCAAAAGGAGGCTCGGAGGAAGTGGTGGAAAAAAGCGGATAAGCTTTCCGTGGGAAAAAAAGGGAGAATTTTTTTCGATATGCCCCTGAAAATTCGATTTATTCGCGGCATGGACCTCCGACGGCTAACTTACCCTGTCGTGCCTCTGGGGCCTTTGAACTTTCCTGCAGGCCCCTGTCAGTGAGGGGCACAACTTTCCAGCATGCCCCTGTGGCCGTTAGTGGCACTCACGGCCCTTCCCCTGGCCCTGGGAGGGGAACTACCGAGGCATACTCGAAATTTGGAACGGGTACCGGTAGGGGCATATTGACCATATTTCAGGCCCAAAAGAACTCCAGGGGTTTTTCGGAAACTTCAATCATTGCCAGAGGGGCGCGAAAGGGTAAGTCGGCCCACTTCTGGGCCCATGGATTGCCGCCTTTGGTATGATAATCCATGGCCATGTACATGGAACTACCTTCTGATGGGCCGCAAATAAATCCAACTTTCAGGGGCATATCAACAAATTTCCCTAAAGAAAAACTATCGTTTTTTTTTGGCCCCAGAAAAGACTTCCATTATCAGGGCCCAGTGCCCAAGGGAACATACAAGGCTAAAGGAAAGTTAGCGGCAGGCAGGTTGTCTTGACCCATCCGGACCACAGATCGCGGCCCCTACAGTCTCAGGCTTCATCACCCTCCAGTCTGTTGATACATGCTCAATCGAGCGATGTATATGGAGCCAAAGGATCCGCAAAGTGATGAAAAGGACTGGAATGGACAGTGCAGCATCAGCGAAGAATCAACAAGCAATGTACATCCAGATACATATGAAAATAGCACAATGTAGCGCCGTGGAAGACTCAAAGATATGACCTGACCTGTCAGATACTGACGCGACTCATCCATCACACATCACACATGTGAGAGGGGAGACCGCACTCTCATGGAAGAAAAGGTCCCTCCTTACACACATGGGGAGATACCACGGATGAGGTCAAGGAGGAAGGGCGAGACGAAGATGGAGATGAGGGAGAATACCAAGATTGCGATAGCGAAGTCCAAAAATAGTCTCCCGGCCGAATGTCCAATCAATGTCTGCCACAAAAATGTCGAATCAGATCCTGGGCCTCATAGCCCGATGTAACCTCTGCATGTAACCTCTCTCTCTCTCTCTCTCTCTCTCTCTCTCTCTCTCTCTCTCTCTCTCTCTCTCTCTCTCTCTGAAAGAAGAAGAAGAAGAAGAAGAAGAAGAAGAAGAAGAAGAAGAAGAAGAAGAAGGAAGAGGAGGAAGAAGGAGGAGGAAGAGATGGAGGGCAAGAACAGGAAGAAGAAGAAGATGTCGTCCTCCTCACTGCCTCACCTGCAGTTAACTGCTGCCGGTGTGTCTCTCTGTGCTGCGGGTCGCTGGCGAGAAGTGCAACTATGGCGCCCAGGTAAGTGCTCCGCCGCTTGAGGTATGGCTATCGCCTCTCTCCCTCCCTACACCTCCACCTTTAGTGCAGCACTGTATAGTGCAGCTCCAGCAGCGTGTTGCCCAAGAAGTGAGCTACTCGAACTGTCTCTGCCCAGGAGCTGGCACAGCTACAAATAGTGCTGGGCCTGGGTGTTGTGCCCACGACCTGTGATCTGGGCCGCGAGATTGTCAGTCCGATCCACGGTCTAGATTGCAGGAAAAAGTCCTGCTCCTGGGGCTGGCCTAAAAACGGCCCGCCCAGGTCCCTAGCGGACGTCCCAGCCCTCCCTGCTGATGCAGCAGGGAATGTCCGCTACTGGACAAAAACGAACCTGGCCCGAAAGGGCCTGGCCACGAATGGAGAAGGCTCAAAACATGGCCTTTGTCCGAACAGACCGTTTAAGACTTAGTCTGTTCGGACGTACTGCAAGTCCCAAACGATGTCTGCAACAGACAAAAATAGAACAGCAAATAAATAAATAAATAAATAAATAAATAAATAAATAAATAATTTAAAATAAATAAATAAATAAATCAATGCTGCCTCAAATCTATCCCTGCGGCCCCAAAGGCTGGCCGTGGGCCTCCAGGACTCGTGCCTAAATGGCGTGCGGCCTGGGGGCCCCCAGCAACCGACGGGCCCCCGAAACGGTGCCCGTGTGCAGGCTCAGCATGTAACACTATAGAACCGGACCTGGCCCCGGTATCTCAAATATTGTTTTGGGAAAATTGCATCTGTACCCCAATTAAGGATGGGAATACCGGCTACAGTCCCAGCGTCAACTTGCATCTATACCCAGAAATCGGCTGGTGGAAATTGTTTGCATGCCCAGGACCGAGGTGGACTGAGGTTGGCCCAGGTTGGTACTGCAAAATTGCAGTTATAACCAACTACTGGAATGCACAAGTTATGGACATACCCAGGCAAAATTATGGGCATACCCCGGACCTGAGGTGGAGATGCTCAAGTATTCATGTGCCCCGCTACTGGTGGCTCAAATTATGCTCATACGCAGCAGCCGTTGGGCCAGAACGGTCTCCTTGGCAGGCATGGGCATAATTTTGTGGTTGAAATTCGAAGGCCTGCAGATTGGGTACACCTACAATTTTGCACAGGGGAAAAGCTGCCAGTGGGTACTATGCAAAGTTGAACCACCTCCGGGTAAAGATGCAAGTTTGCACTGGGACTGGGTATGTAGCGGGTATTCCCATCTTTAAGTGGGGTACAGATGCAATTTTCCCTAGCTGTATTGGACCCCGATGGACATTTGTGAGGTTCTTTTCTTTTTGKGGGGGGGGGGGGGGGGGGGGAATTGCATYTGTACCGCACTTGAAGATGGGAATGCCAGCTACACCCAGTCCCAGTGCCAACTTGCACCTATACCCGGAAAACTGCCGGTTGAAATTATTTGCATGCCCAGGACTGAGGTGGACCCAGGTTGGTACAGCGAAATTGCCGTTATAACCAACTACGGGAATGCACAAATTATGGACATACCCAGGAAAAATTATGGCCATACTTGGGACTGAGGTGGACCGGCCAAATTAGTCATATACCCTACTACCGGATGCCTGAAATTATGCTCATACCCAGCAGCCGCTGGACCACAAGGGTCCACGTGGTGGGCATCACCATAATTTTGTGGTTGGCATCCAAGGCCTGCCCCTGGCTGTGGGTACACCCGCAATTTTGCCAGCCCGTTTCTGGGCATGGGCATAATTTCGTTGCCTGGAACTCAGGGCCTGCGGGACTGGGTATGCCTACAATTTGGCACAGGGGAAAAGTCGGGTACCATGCAAAGTTGAAGGGGTTCCGGGTATAGATTGGGCGCTGGGACTGGGTATAGCGGGTATTCCCATCTTTGAATGGGGTACAAAAGCAATTTGTCAAACAGCTAAGGTAAAGGCTACATTTTATTTTTCTTTTTTGTTGAAAAAGACACTTACAGCAAATTAACAATTGGCATGAAAAAGGCTAAAAAGCAGGCCCTGCTGATGTTCACAGGGGGAAATCCAGCGGCCTAGCTCAGTTGGTTAGGCATGCAAGTGGGTTCAAAGCCCATGGCCGCCTGCGGCGCACTTAGTGCCAACGGACTGTGATAGTCCTCTGGATACCCCTGATCCGTATTAGCGGGGTCTATGACCAACACGGGTGTGAGCGTGTGGGTTGTGTGTGGTGTGTGGGAGAGTGTTGGCCATAGCCTCTGCTGCTACTGGATGAAGGGTGGGGGACGATGAGAAAGGGAGGCACAGCTACTGGCAGGTCTCGGTCTTTGTGTACTGGCGGCCCCAACCCTATACCCTAACCATTAGGGGCAAGGGGCAACATGAAATCTCCCCTTCACAGAGAGAGGAAAACTATGCTTGCAGGGGTCCCCTCTAGATAGTCTTAGGAGTAGGTAGTGGAAGGCAAAACAAACAGAAGTTGAGAGAAGAATATAGACAGTTGTGATCACCCCAATAAAAAAAAAAAAAAAGATGTTCACAGGGGGAGGGGTAATCAGGGAGGCACAGCGGTTGGCCACTCAGATGATGCTCGGTCCCTCTGCTAGGGGCTGTCCCTTGGCGGGTGTCCCTATTGGGGGTTTCCTGAAGGCAATAAGGCCACCCCGGGCTGAAAAGGCCACCCGGTGTCAGATCAGACACAAGATTGAATTTACCTGGGCTGGTTAGGTCCGATGATAATACCTCAAGGCCCTCGCCCTTTCAGAAGGAAAAAAAAAACAACGAGAAAGAAAAAGACAACGGAAACCATAAAAGTTAAGAGAAGGGCGAGCAGTTATCGGTTGACGTCAACCGTGTTCGAAATGAAATGACGTCGACCTCAGCACCCGCTTTTTGTCTGAGAAGCTCGCACTCAGGGAGAAGCACTTTGAACGAGGATGACGGCCAGATTCAGAGCAGGTCCCTTTGAATGAGGATGACAGCCAGATTCAGAGCAGGTCAGGGTTATCATCGGCCACCAAAATATGTCTTGGATATCCTCCTCTACAGTCTCTACCATATCGGCTGCACAAAAAAAAATAAAAAAATAAAAAATAAAAATCATCAACCAACCGAAAAACAAAACGGAAGAAAAAAGAAAAAAGAAACGGCGGCCTCCGTTTCTTTTTTTTTTGTCCCCTTGGTGGTGCGGTGGTAGTTCGTCTTCGATTGCAAAGCACTGTGACGAAGATCGCGGCCAGATTCACGGCAGGCAGATAGATCTAGGCAGCCTCTGCCAGCCTGGTTATCTACGGCAAAATGTCTCACTGGACAAGTCATAACGGCGCCAGCGTGGGGGGAGGGAAAGAAAGGCCGGGAGATGGGGGGGGGGGGGGNGCGGGACTGGGTATGCCTACAATTTGGCACAGGGGAAAAGTAGGGTACTATTCAAAGTTGAAGGGGTTCCGGGGATAGATTGGGCGCTGGGACTGCGTATGTAGCGGGTACTCCCATCTTTGAGTGGGGTACAGATGCAATTTTGCCAAACAGCTAAGGTAAAGGCTACCTTTTTTTTTTTTTTTGTTGTTGAAAAAGACTCGTACAGCAAATTGACAATTGGCATGAAAAAGCAGTCTCTGCTGATGTTCATAGGGGGAGGGGTAATCAAGGAGGCACAGCGACTGGCCCCTCGGATGATGCTCGATCCCTCTGTTACCTGCTGTCCCCTGGCGGGTGTCCCCATTGGGGGTTCCCTGAAGGCAATAAGGCCACCCGGTGTAAGATTAGACACAACATTGAATTTACCTGGCACATTGGCCACCAACATGTCCAGATTCAGGCGTTGAGGAAACTCAACGCTGCTAGTGGGACTTGGCCCCTCAAGGCCATCGCCCTTTCAAAACCGAAAAAAAAAGAAAAACGAAAAAAAAAAAAAAGAAGAAGAAAAAAAAAAGTTAAAAGAACGGCCAGCAGTTATCGGTTGGCGTCAACCGTGTTCGAAATGAAATGACATCGACCTGGGCACCCTCAGCACCCGCTTTTTGACCGAGAAGCTCGCACTCAGGGAGAAGCACTTGAACGAGGATGACGGCCAGATTCAGAGCAGGTCAGGGTTCTCATCGGCCACCAAAATATGTCTTGGATATCCTCCTCTACAGTCTCTACCATATCGGCTGCACAAGAAAAAAAAAAAAAAAAAAAAAAAAAAAGGAAGAAACGACGGCATAGCGTCGCTCCGTTTTCTTTTTTTTTTTTTTTTTGCCCCGTTGGTGCTCCGGTGGTAGTTCGTCTTCGATTGCGACGCACTGTGACGAAGATTACCGCCAGATTCACGGCAGGCAGATCTAGGCAGCCTGGTTATCTGCTGCAAAATGTCTGACTTGACAAGACATAACGGCGCCACCATGGGGGGGAAGGGGGGCGAGGGTCAAAAACGGGGGAAACTGGTCAGCGCGCTTCATGATACGAGGCATTGAGGGTCGGGGGAGGGGCGGGCAAAGAGGGGTAAACGAGAGGGAAGCTGATGAAGCCAGCCAATCCGAGAGAAGGAATATGAATAAAACGAGCACGAAGGGTCAGCAGGGCCACAAGGAGATCAAGTGAGACAGCGCGCAAGAGAGAGAGAGAGAGAGAGAGAGAGAGAGAGAGAGAGAGAGAGAGACTCTTCTCTCTTATCTTCTCATTACGGAGGAGTTCGGGAGAGCGAGAAAGGCAGCTTGTGCTTTCTCATCTTGACGAACGGAGGAGGAGTTTGGCTGACTAGACTGTGGACGGGTCTGGTGAGCGTGACACGTTGCACGAGCAGCCATAGCTAGCCTGGCTTCGGAGTTGAGGCTAGCTCTGTCTGCGGGGGTATATCTTGTGAGGAGCAGGGTCTCATATAAGTGCCACCTGCGTGAACGTGGTAGAGGAGGGTGATTTACAGCACGCCGACGGTTGAGGGGGGTGTGGTTCCCGACTGGTCCGCTAGACTACTTGTTGACGTCACCGGAAAGAGGAAGATGTCGGCGTCGGAGTTGAAGGACAAGGCGCTCCAGAAGGCGCAGGAGACGTCGCAACAGGCGAAAGATGTGGCGGCGAAGGGTGAGGAGGTGGTCCCAGAGAAGGCAAAGACCCTGTTCCAACGCTTGAAAAGCATGGGTTACAAGCGATGGGCACTGGTGTTGGCGACGTTGGGAGGGGTGTTTACCGCTCTGGCGACCCCGGTGCTGCTGGTTGTCGGTCTGCCAGCTCTCGTCGTGGTGGGAGGCATCCTCCTTCTCTTCTCTCCACTCATCCTGGTCACCTCACCGCTATGGATTCCCGTCGTCCTCTTCTTCCTCACTGTCGGTGGAGGTCTGGCGGCGACTGCGGCTGCGATCTTCGGCCTGTGGTGGTTGTACCGGTATTTCAGGGGACCGATGCCCCCAGGCGGCAAGCAGATGTACATGGTGAAGGAGTATGTCAGGGGCGTCATGCAGCGCACGACGAGTACCATAGCCAAGAAGGGGCACCAGATCACTGACGCCATGAACATCACGACGCCCTCCACTTAAGATCGCATTCATCATGTTTTCTTCATCTTCGCAATAATGTTCCGGTACATCCGGACTCCACCCCCAGGTGGCATGCAGGTCTTCATGGTGACGCGGAGTATGGGAGGGTCGCACTAGAGAATTCTCATTCGTTTTCCTTCTCTCTCATCTTCGCAATAAATGTAACGGCACATCCAGATACCACTACCTCCAGGTAGGAAGGAGGTCTTTATGGTGAAGAAGCACGTGAGAGTCACACTGAAGAACGCATGCATCCTTTTTGTTGTCTTCCTCAACGTCGTAATAATGTACTGGTACATCCGGACTCGACTCAGTCTGTTACCAGGTGGCGAGGTCTTCATGGTGAAGAGGAGGATGTGAGGGTCGTCATCCAGCGTATGACGGGAAGCATAGCCAAGAAGGGGCACGAGGTCATGGATGATATTTAGGACTCGTGAATTCTTTTTCTCTTCTTAGAACCATAGCCAATAAGGGCAACGAGCTCATGTACCTACTGAACTCATGAATCATCCGTATCTTCCTAATAACTTAGATTCCATAGCCAAGAAGGGGCACGAGCTCATGGATCTTCTCTGGAAGTGACGCATCTTCATCTTCACTCTATCTTAGAACCTCAAGAAGCATAGCCAAGAAGGGGCACGAGGTCATGGATCAGTTTAGGACTCATGAATCATCTTCATTTACTCCTTAGAACCATAGCCAATAAGGGTGCTTACGTACCTTTTTAGGACTCGTGAATCATCCCCTATAGGATCCATATGCCAAGGAGGGGCACGAGCTCATGGATCTTCTCTGCAAGTAATGCGTCTTCATCTTCATTTAGAACCTCAAGGAGGGAAGGAGGGACTCTTGCCTCTATTTAGGACTTGATGATCTTCGTCTTAGCATCGTTCTGCATCGGCTTTCATGTTCATCGTCTGCTTCGGAATAATGTAGTAGGGTTGTCGAAATGCATGGGAGATGTGATATGACAGTGACAGTGAGGTTTCCTCTCTCAACCTGACGTCAGAGTCTCAGCCTCAGGTGATGTGTAGTGCATTGGTAGCGGGGTATAGACAAACTAATGAGTGGGAAAGTAGTCGACGAACGACGATAGTAGTGGCCAACAGGTTATGATCTGAGGTGCGAGCGAAATAACTTCGTCGAATAACCACTTCATAGATGCTACTGCCCTACACAGGGTTGAGAGTTTCGCAGTCTGCAGGGGTTCAGTTAAGTCTTCTCCCCTTGTCTGCTCTGTTAATAAAGCATTGGGTCTGGCTCCACTACACTGTACTCTAGAAAGAAAGGGTTTCGCAGTCCGCAGGGGTCCACCTAAGTCTTCTCCCCTTGTCTGAAGCATTGGGTCTGGCTCCACTACTCTGTACACTAGATAGATATCATGTCCTTGAAAGTCATATAGTCCCAAAATCGCTGAAATTCCAGGGGTTTACCTTTCCCCTTTGTCTGCGTCTGTCGAAGCGATTTTGACAGAGTTCCAGAGTTGCTGAAATTCCAGTGGGACCGGGTCCACTACTATATACTCTAGAAAAAAATCAATAGTCCTTGTAGAATCGCTGAAATTCCATGAGTCGTTTTACTTACGCTAGAAGGGGGCATTTTGACCTTGGCAAGCAGTAGCCTATTAACTACGGTAGCAGTGGACTACCGGTTTGTCCGCTGGGATTCAGGGTCCAGAAAGCAGGCGCGACATTCAGGGTCCTCCTAACCAGCCTTGTAAGTTCGATGGTCGCGCGGGCAGGCACTCGTAGAAGTATCTGGAGTGGAATTTGGGGCCTCGGTCGGAGGGGTCGTTAAAGGTGTTTTTGGAGGGCGTTCAAGGGCAAGATCCACTGGCAAAGAGGACTGGAAAAAGTGTCTGCATGTGGACGGGTTCCACGCAGCGGTGGACAAATGCAGATCGATGGTAATCTTGTGCATTTTTCCACAAACACGCCCAGATTCGGAGTCTTATTTCCAGAGGGACCTTCCCCTAAGAGTTGGTGCGGGCAGGGGCACTCTTGTAAGTCCAGGGTGCACTTTGGGAGCTTCTTACTTCTCTTGAAAGGTATTTTAAAGAGGGACTCTCAACTGTGGAGCGACTCCTACCGTTGACTTTGTTGAACGGTATCTTTAGAACCTGGTTTCGGAGGGGGAGGGGTACTAGTTTAAGAGGGCCTTGGTCCACTATAATACCACTCTCTATGCATTTGGAGGTTTTCTGGACCAATTGCATTTGAGGAGTCCAATTGCATGCGATAGGTCCAGATAGCGCCGGAATTTATGTCGAGTACTGTGTAGCGGAGCGAGGTCTAAAGTGTAGTGGAGCGAGACCTGTTGTTCCAAACGCTTGACCGATATCAGCGAGGTGTAAGTGGAGTCGTGGCGGACTGACATATGTAGTCTATGGTGTAAGTGGAGTCGTGGCGGACTGACATATGTAGTCTATGGACTTTTAAAGCCGTGGCGGACTGACATATGGAGTCTATGTGTAAGGTTAGTGGGGCGAGACCTATTGCTGACTTATGGACTTTTAAGGTTGACTCGGAGACCTATTGTTTCACCCTGGCAGTGACCGATGTCAGCTTTAGGTGTAGTTAAACCGCTTTTGGAATTGCCGACCTATTGTTCCAATCCCCCTTACCGATATCAGCTCTAGGTATAGTTAAACCGCTTTTGGAATTGCCCGGTTGATGTCAACCATAGTTAGTCTCAGTTAAGACCGATGTTAGGTTAGCTAGGGAGGGTGAGGGGGAGTATGCAAATGTGCTGTAGGTAGGATAGAGAGGGTGAGCATTCAAATTTGCTGCCTGTGAAGTAGTTAACAGCCTAGTACGAGAAACATCGACTGCCGTGGCTCAAAGCGGCCCACTGCTAATGGTTGAGTGATTGGTTCAGAATGAGCTGTCCTGAGAGTGGTATTTTCTTCAAATTGGCTGGCATGTTATTTGGTGATCTTGATCTGACCTGTCATGGTATTTTCAAATATGCCCTAGTGCTTTTTTTTTTCTTTATTTCTTTTTTTTGCCCTGCGGGGATGATGGACGGTGCACTGTTTTGTAGTTTGAAAGAGACATGGCACGGCATTTGGTCGGTCTTGATGTGACGTGGCACGGCATTTGGAAATGTGATGTGGCATGGCAATTGGAAATGTGATGTGGCATGGCATTTGGAAATGTGATGTGGTAATAAATTGGGAATATATGTTTGGTTGGAGTGTGCTGATGGTATTTTCAAATATGCCCTCGGGCTTTTTTTTTTCTTTTTTTCTTTTTTTGCCCTGCGGGGATGATGGACGGTTCACTGTTTTGTAGTTTGAAAGAGACATAGCACGGTATTCGGTCGGTCTTGATGTGACGTGGCACGGCATTTGGAAATGTGATGTGGCATGGCATTTGGAAATGTGATGTGGCATGGCATTTGGAAATGTGATGTGGTAATAAATTGGGAATATATGTTTGGTTGGAGTGTGTTAAGGCGTCGTGATGATTGACTATGTTCAACGAGAGAGAGAGAGAGAGAGAGAGAGAGAGGGAGAGAGAGAGAGAGAGAGAGATTTGGAGAGAGAGAGAGAGAGAGAGAGAGAGAGAGAGAGGGAGAGAGAGAGAGAGAGAGAGATTTGGGAAGGGAGAGGAAGGTGTTGTGCTGTTGTAGTCGATTCCTGAGTTTCTCTGTTGGAAAAAAAATAGAAGTAGTGAAGTAGCGAAGAATTGTGAAAGCTGTGATGATAAAATTTGCCTTGTAAGGCGTTATCACGATTAAGTTTGACTTTTGCCCGTGATATGCATGCATTGACGACAAGTTGTGATGATAAAATTTGCCTTGTAAGGCGTTATCACGATTAAGTTGATTGACTTTTGCCCGTGATATGCATGCATTGACGACAAGTCAGAAAGAGGAAGAACACCATGATGCTCCCTGACAAACACTGTTTGGAACAGAACTGAACACGGAAAAATAAATTGATACATGCACACGACAAAGAAGTCGGTACGACTCACTTAATCTTGCAATGCTTTTTTCAGCGAAGTTCAACGACAAAGAGCCAAGAGGAATTGGAAAGGGATTGTGAGAAAATTATCGAGTTAAGAGAGTCCTGGCGATGGTACACGTGTACTGCTGGAGATAATCGAAGCGAAGATGAGCAAGGCACACAGAAAGAGAGAGGGGGGGGGGGGGAAAGGGGCAGCTGAGGAATTTTTGGAAACAGCTCGGTGGCTGAGAAAGATGTGAAAACAGCTCGGTTAAGAGTGATTTCGCGGAGAGGGAAAAAAAAACGAACACATAGGGTGGGTTCCTGTAGTCCCTGAGGGAAAAAAAAACGAACACATAGTGTGGGTTCCTGTTGTCCCTGAGGGAAAGAAAAACGAACACATAGGGTGGGTTTCTGTAGTCCCTTTGTGGAGCTTAGAGGGAAACTTCCCATATTTTTTCGGACTTTTTCGGACTTTTTCTTAACTTTAGCCTATCTTCAGGGTTTTTTCAGCGAATAGGCTAGTAATTGCTCATGATCTTATTCTTCAGACAAAGATGGGTTGAAGTCCCGGACTCCCGGTATCTCAATTTTTTTTTCTGTATGTGCTCTCAAATGTGTCATGTTCCAAATGGGACGCTGTGCCCAGTTCCCAGCACGTGCGGCTCCCCACGAATAGATTGGAGCATTGCCGCCAAAAAATAAAAAAAAATAAAGAAAAAGGGTGGGAAGAAAAGTGAAAGATATGGTGCTGAATCTGCTGATACGTAATTTTGGAGCTGTAGATTATAGGGCGATAAGGGGGGGTTGGATGTGTTTCCGTTTCCGACAGTAAAGAATTCCTCGAGCTTAAAAAAAAAAAAAAGCAAAAAAAAAGTGATGATCCGTCTCTGTTTTTTTAACTAGTTTTCGGAGTTAATATACGTTATTTGGAATTTGGGAGTTCTAGGTAGTAGAGGGGGTGATACACTGTATGTGTTTTCGTTTCTGGAGTATAAAGGTCCACGATAGCTTCAGACAAAAAACAAAAGAAAGGTTATCTGTGTCTATTTTTCGTTTCTTTGTTTTCCCCCAATTCGCGTTATTTTCGGTCTTTATTACTCTTTATGCATTATCGCGAGTTTGAAAAACGCTCACAAACAATCAATCAGAAAATTTGTCTTTCGATGAACTGCCTTGGGCACTGATCCCTGTTTAAAAAAACAAATAAACAAACAAACAAACAAACAAACAAATAAACGAATAATCAATCAGGAAAAAAAAAAAAACAAATAAACGAAAAATCAATCAGAAAAAACAAACAAACAAATAATCAACCAAACACCAGCCCTGTGAACACGACACGAAGTCATACAGAATTCGACTCTGTGAAGGTCTACCATTTTTATTTATTTATTTTTTTATTACGAAAAAAACGAATTATTGCGTTTTGCAAAGTAGCAACAATTTTTGGTCAAGAATATTGTTTTAAGAATGTATACCAGGTTGACGAATGCTGCAGCTTCTTCAGACGGACACCTTCCACTTATCCGTAGGTATCCCGATCCGTTCGTCATCCCGGTTCTTGCGCCCTTGAGTCCGTTGTCCAGATATTGCATGTTCACGTCCAGATCCCATTTCGTTGCATTCATGTGAAAGGCGATAGCGTCGACCCCGGCCGTATCAGCAGGTAACAAATAATTCCAACCTTTGCTGCGCATATTTACAGGAACAGGGGAAAAAAAAAAAGAAGAAAAAAAAAAAAACACGAGAAGGTGAGGGAAAGGAAAAGAAAGAGGAATTTAAGGAAAAAAAAAAAAAAGGAGTAGTGTCAATTGTACGTGCGTTTCCATTCTTTTTTTATTATTATTTTTTTGGAGGGGTCATCATTTAAGGTCCAGTGCCCAAGGCAATCGCAGAAATGAAAGGGGTATACCGGCCTCGTTCGATGTGAATTACGAATTTTTTTTATTTTAATTATAATATAATGTCAATTTTGAATTTTCCATGGCTCCCCCCCCCCCTCCGCTCCCCTTCATTCGGTGTGGAAGCATCATGGGCGAAGAAGAAGAACGAGAAAAAAAAAAGCTTTTGAAAAAATGTACAGATAATCCACGAATTTTAAGTCAAGAAAGCGATATCAAATCCTTTTCACGAGTTAGCGGTAATGAATTCACGGGTACACAGATGAAAGTGGAGGATTGTTTGCAGGGACAAATGTGAAATTCGAAATTTGAAATACGAAATATGCATTAGGTGCTGAAAAGAATTACTTTGGTGAAATAAGTGGAATAAACTGTTTGCAGGGGCAAATTCAAAATCCCCCAAATTTCTCAAAATACGCAAATTAGTCCAGCTTAAAAAAAAAAAAATATATAGTAAAATTACGACTTTAAGGAACGCAGTGTGTAAGTGCAACCCAAACTGTTTTGCGGGGGCAGATTCCAAATTCGCATTTGATTTACCAATTCGACGTACACCATGACAGCACAAGTTGTTAAAGGGACCCCCGCTTTCAGCTACTTGGGTAATTTGCATGAAAGTGCTCTTTTGCCTTGCTGTTTTATAGTGTTTTTTTTTTTTTTTTTGGTTGCAATTAGATAGTGTGGTGTCCACTCTAGGAATTTGGTTAAAATGACCCTGGGGTTTTCTTGTAAATGGCATGACAGATTTTGTCTGAAAATTTAGGCCTCCGTTAAAAGCTTAACCTGCTCTCGGGGACAGTGGTCAATTGTTTACAGGGACGAATTCGAAATACAATGTACGTATTCAAAAAAATGGCACAGG
>BFEA01000942.1:107501-118671 GCA_003427395.1 Chara braunii | reverse complement strand
TGGATCTGGACTGACCCCTGGACTTAGACCAGAACTGGGACTGTGCCTATTGACTTTACTTTCGGACAGGCACAACTCTCAACGAACAGACACATTTACTGTTTGAACAGACACTTTACTTTGCACGTACAGACACACTCTTACCCAAACAGACATGACATACACATCTCCTGGTGAACAGGTAAGTCTTTTGACAATGCCCTTTGCCTTAGCTTTAGATATGCCTGTTGATAGAGAACTTGACCTTTGACCTGCTTTCACGTTTCTGAGCTCTGGCGAGATACCTTTTCACAATGCTTTACCTTTTCAAGGCCCATACTGCTTTATTTTTACAAGGCCTGAGGCCTATATCGGGTAAAGGCCCTTTTATGTGTGTGGGGGGGAGGGATGCTGAAGCCCTACAGAATTATTATGAGGCAATGAGATTAGATATTGATCCTTATGACCCAAGTTATATACTCAACAACATAGGACAGATACGTACTCCTTTTTTTTTTTTTTTTTTTTTTTTTTAGGACAGATAAATACTAGTAATGGAGAACATGCAAAAGCATTGGAATATTATTCTCAAAATCTTGGAAGAAATCCATCCTTGCCACAAGCTTTCAACAAGCTGTTTATCGTTAAAAAAAAAAAACAAACAAGCTGTTTCAACAATGTAGCTGTTATTTCCCATTAGGTGCCACTATCTCTATTGCGCTTTTATGAAGTTTTTTTTTTATCCAGAAAAAAAGATTTTATTCTTCTGGCACCTTTGATCAAGAGAGTGATAAAAGCTTAGTCAGTCAGGACCAACCAACGCTTGACACATAGCAGCTGCGACATGCGCAGCGATCATATGTGAAACTCAGTACTCGAAACCCATAGAAAATACAGAAAATACAGAAAATACAGAAAATACAGAAAATACAGAAAATACAGAAAATACAGAAAACAGAAAATACAGAAAATACAGAAATGAAGCACATTCCATAGCTTTAGCTATGGCACCTCCGTCCTCTTCGAAAGCATAGAGTGGCGCCCAGAGACTGAGGAGCTGGCATACCCGACTAGTTTCCGTCGCTGGCAGTTAGCGACCTCATCAGGGACCTTGTTCCACATGCACCTTCTAGTGGACCTAGCTCAATGGTGTGACAGCTGAAACTGTTTTTCTTAATTCATTTCAAATTCAGAAATGGATTAAAAAATCTGCCTAGGATACAATTCATTCTTTTTTTTTCTTCCCACAATTGAAGCGGCATACGTGACTTTCGAAGAGTCGCTCCGATCCTATGAAGAGTTGCCCTATTCCCGTAATTGACGCATAAGTGGTCCTTCAAAGGTCGCACCAAATTGCCCGTAGTTCACGCATATTTGGTCCTTCTTCAAAAGTCACACGAAAATAGCGAAGTACAAGCGACTTCACAGATATCTCAAAACATAAAAAAATAACATTAAAAAAAAAAAGAAAAAACTCCAGAAAGGACGCCAACAGTCGTTGAACTGGCTGTCTCCAAAAAAGAAGACAGCTAGCTCAACAGAAAGTGGCCAGGGTAGGGGGCGTAGCATTCGAGAAAACGTTATTTTTGGATCTATTTTGTTGGAATTAAGAATGCGATAATATCTATTCACAATTACTGGCTGTCTCCAANAAGTGGCGAGGGTGGGGGGCGTAGCATTCGAGAAAACGTTATTTTTGGATCTATTTTGTTGGAATTAAGAATGCGATAATATCTATTCACAATTAAAAAAAGAGCGGACCGTTGGATGATTGCGAGGGCGTGCATCTCCTTCGTCGCCTACAGTTGCACGGAGTAGAAAACTAAACGTGGACCTAGCTCTACGGACAAAGTGGGACAAGGTCCCAGGGGGCGGCTCAAGATCTAGAGAGGGCTACCCTACTTTTTTTTCCCTTTTTTTCTGGGGGATATTTCGATATATATATAATTGAGAATATAATTGGGAATTGAGTAATTGAGAAAGATACTAAGAATAGATGCAAAATATAATAGAGTTGTAGGAACCAAAGAATGTACATGTGTCATCTAACTTGATATAAGTATTATATAGGAGTACTAGTAATTTGGATATTATATTTAATAATAATTAAATAAATCAAATTATTAATAACAATAAAACTATTTTTTTAAGTAAAGAATTTTAAAAAATGCCTTACAGTTCCAAGGATAATAAAAGTGAAAATGGATCATAAAGGCACCGTTAAGAGATAAAGAAGAAATAAAATTATTCTGTGAGACTCGTTCTGCAGGTTATTTATTTTACCATTAAAATCTTATATCTGTGTAATGGAGAGAAGTCAGATTATCTTCATTAAACAGATATTTAGGGAAATCCTAAAGAATCATTCAAAAATTGAAAAAATGCATAATTTATTAATTTACTATTTAGGTCGATGGACCATTGATCAGATATTGAACGGAAAAGAAAAGATACCACACTTGATCTTAAACAAAAGACCGAAAAACAATTGAACTTTTTATATACTTTTTTTTTTTTTAATGCCTGTCATCTTTGCACAGGGGCCATGATAAGTAATCATCTCCTTATAAAAAATAATAAAAAGAGTTTAAAAAACTCAATAATAAATCATCTCCTGAGAAGAAAAAAAAAAAAAAATTGTCTCGGTCCAATTTTAATGGAGTCATTCAAAAATGCGTAATTTAGGTCGATGGACCACGGACCAGATATTGAACTGAAAAGAAAAGGTACAACACTTGGATCTGATACAAAAGGCCGAAAAAAAATTGAACTTTTTATATCATGGCTACGATCCGGACGGCCGGACCGCCGTCCAGACGGTCTGGATTCAGTCCGGACTCCAGACGTCCGGTCTGGAAGGTCTGGATCTGCCAAATTTCGAGAGGGAAAAAAAAAAAAAAAAAAAAAAAACAGTCTAGGACCCTTCCCCATTGAGGAGCCAAGCCCCCAAATTTGTTTTGGGGGTTTTTCAGGCCCATTTATGCTTTTTTGGGGGGGGGGTTCGGACATGCTCTCTCTCTATAATAATTTATTAGACAACCCCAATTTTTTAATTATTAATAATTCATTACCTTTTATTAGTTTTTTAAGTCGTTTTTTAAGCTTTTTTTATAGTTTTTGACTTTTAACTCAAGTTTGGTTAGGAATTCTGACATGACTCTGAGGCAAAAGTGATTTGCATTGTTATTCTGCATAACATCCTTTTTTTTCAGATTTTTTATTTTTATTTTTTATTGATGGTCCGGACATTTCCGGACCTGTCCAGACATCCGGACCGTCCGGATCCCCCATGTCCGGAGGTCCGGAAATGTCCAGAATTCTGGACGTCCGGAAACTACCGGACACAGGTCCGGTTCCATGTCCGGAAATGTCCAGGTCCGGGTCCAGCGTAGCCATGTTTTATATACTTTTTTTTTTTTTTAATGCCTGTCATCTTTGCACAGGGGCCATTATAATTAATCGCCTCCTAAAAAAAATAAAAATAAACAAAATGAATCATGTCCTAAAAAAAAATTCAAAAAAAAGTGTATCGTTCCTCCGAAGGACTTGCGTATACTTTTACCTCTCAAGTGGATCCCCGAGCGAGGTCCCATTAGGGCAGAGGATTGGCTTAAGCGCCTGAATCTGAATGGGTACTAAGCAGAGATGCAGAACAGCAGATCAATCCCAGTTTTTTGCACCTCTCCACAAACCAGTCCAGATTCAGGTGTTGTAATCCAACCCTCTTTGCTATCTCCTTCCCCCGAATACAACGTATGGTGAGTTGTAGCTGTATTTGGCGTATCTTTCTGTCTAAATACAGCTATGATGGCCGTACGTTGTATTCGGGGGAAGAAGGTACTGGGACCATGGCTCGGGACCCAGCTCATGTGGCTGAATTGCACACACATGTAGCTGTTAGTTTTTTTTTCAACAATTTCCATTTATTACAAAACGAGCCGGGAAAAAGCTGGCCCCTTCGTAATAAAATTTCTATTTTTGTAATGAAAATAAAAAAGCAGGGAACCCGCATGGGATATCCCCTTTTTTTAAGAAGAGTCTCAACTGGAATGTATTGCTCGTATTCGTACGAGTTTTATCTTGCTCATCTATCAATCAATCGAAGAGTCACGGAAGAAATCCCGTTCAAAAGAAATGAAAAATAAAACTGAAAAAAAGGGACGCGCTAGCGCATCAACGTCTTAAATGGCGAACACGTGTCGTTATTTCAAGAGTCTCGCCTCGGAGTGTCCCTCATCGGCCATCGCTGGCTATGGCTGGCTATGGTGAGACACCACTTTTCCCCGTTTTGAAGACATGGATGCATTCCATTTTCTTTTTCTTTTTTCTTTTTTTTTAGTGGGATGGATCCACTCGTTCGTCCTGTTTTTCGCTCCGATTACTTCCTCCAATTTCCCAACAAAAAAAATGTTCTTTTTTTTGGGGGGGGGGAAGGCGGGGGGGGGATGGATCCACTCTTTCGTCTCGTGTTCCGCTCCGATTACTTCCTTCGATTTCTCAAAAAAAAAAGAAAAAGAAAAGAAGGGGCATCAGGACCGAGGTCCATTCATGAAGAGAGTTCTATTCATAGATAACGAATTCACATGCCAGAAAAAAAAAAAAAAAAAAAACACCACGACCGTCAGCACATTCTTTTTTTTTTTTCAAGTTACGAGTGACAAAAGAGTTACACGAGTGATAAGCTTTGTATTGGACACTTTTTTGTACACTCTAGTGCCTCTCTCCACTGCATAATATTTGAAATGTATTTGGGCATGGGGTCTTGTCGCAATACATTAATAGCTTCTCATCCTTACCTCCCTTTTTGCTATAAACTCCAAGGATATAATTTCTCCTGATTATTCTATCAGTACAATTACTACCGTCTTCCCCCGAACATAACGCACCCTGAAAATGAATGTATACAAGCTATATTTCCAGCCGGATACAGCCAAAATAAGGGTGCGTTGGGGAAGACGGTAGCCTTAGTAAGCAAATTAGATCCTCCCTGACAGTGTCTGATTTATTTAGAACTGTAGTTGACCTTCGCCGCGGTCCTTTCGGAAAGCTCAAATGGCCCTAACCTTAGGTTTTGTTATAAATGGCCTGACAAGGGGTCTGAAAATTGAGGCCTCCGTTAACCGTCTCTCCCGCACTTAGGAAGAGGTTTGAGGGGCTTGTGCTATGCCCCCCCCTCAGGGATCATAATGCGGGAGATACCAGGTCCTATGCATGTTGTCCGCTTGTGTATGCGCGCGCAGTATGGCAAACTTTAAGCTGTTTACTGAGAATCCTGGTTTACAGAAATTAGAGGATGACGAGTCCGTTGGGTTGCGTGGGCCAGATGTACGGAATTGTACAGGACCGGAAAGTTTGCGCAGATTGCACCCTGGGTGACAAGTGGAAAGCTGGGCAGATCTTATGTTATGATCCCGAAACACAAAGATGTGAACAAGTGGAGACCAATATGCCAGATCTCTTGGTCTGAACCTTTTTTTTTTTTTTTTTTTTTTTTTTGACGCGCTTTTGGAACCTTCGCGGCAAGCTGCGATGATAACATCCTCTTGTGTGAACGAGGTTAAATTTTGAAACGTCTTCCTGTTCTAAGTCACTTTAATTTGTGTGGCACGAATCTCTTGCCTTCTTTTTTGGGTAGGGTTAATAAGGATATCAATACCAATGAAGGGTATATGCCTGGTAGTTTCGACGTCAAGGAAATGTTTTGCCAGCTTCCGCACTCTGCCATCATTACTACAGCGGTTGAATGGGCTGTCAGTTTATTTGAGGAGAAAAGATATTATATAAGTGTTTGGTTCACACGCGGAAGAAGCTGGTCCGGCTATCTGTGGTTTTGAGTGAAGTGGGATACAAGTCAGTAACTTAAGGTTTTCTGTCTTAATTAGGTTCAATGACATTCAGTATGATTTGGACAACTTGAATACGTTTACAATGGCTGGAGCCTGGAGGTATGGTTTTCAAACAAAATTTAGGGATTCCCATGGGCAAATCTTAAAGTCGGGCTCTTGCCTGTTTGATGTGTGTGTGTACATAACGAATTTACCATAGTTGCGGCACACGTCGGTGCGCCAGTTTGCGCACGGTTTGCGCACGTCGCGCCCCGCACTGCACAGCGCACCGAAGCGCAGCGCACTTGAAAAATTAGGTCCCAAAAAAAAAGAAAAAAAAGTAGGGGTTTTCTAATTAATCAAAAAAAAAAGAAAAAAAAATCTATTTGTTTTGAGTCTGGTTTTGTTTTTGATTTTTTAAAAATAATTTTAATGCTCAAAAAATAAAAATAAAAATATGGGGATGTAGAGAGCAAGAAAATATACACCCCCATATATATATATATTTTTTTTCACTTATGTTTTGCCTGCAAAAAAAAAATCCACCGGCCGAGTTGTACCACGTTCAACTCGGTTCAACGTGGAGTTGAAACGGGAGTTGAACGGGAGTTGAACCGTTCAACTCAAAACCCCCGTTGAATCCGATTTCGGACACATAGGCTATGCTCCCTTTCCTGAATATCCTCGATACGTACTGAGTACTCCCGGTTCCCAAAATACTGGTTCCGGTTCAGTCCCACGTTTTTTTCGGGCTGTCTGGGAAGTTAATACCGTTGGTTCGTACCAGGTCAAGTCTGGTATCTACCGCCTATCTTACAGTAGGTGAGTAAAACCCAGGTCATCCTAATCTCTATCCTCCCATCCCCCAACTCCTACTTCCTCTCGTAACAAAGCAACTCGGCTATCCTTCTCCAAACCCTCTCCTTATCCCTACTGAAGTTACGAATTGCTTTCCGAAATAGTACATCCGGGTAGTTTCTCCGTCGCAGTTTCATTCTCAGCACAATAACAGCTGCAATCATGCCCGGTGTTGAGCACGAATTCTGTCGAATTCTATGAAGGCATCTTGTGATTGCTGCGACTTTCTCCTTCTTTCCTGTCCATGATTCATAGTCCTGGATGGTCTGGAAAGTCAGGTCTCCTCCTTCTAGTAGATCTTTCTCATTCTTCACTTTTTGGTGACAGCTCAGGAAGGGGAATTCGTCCTCGACTCTCAGACAACAACCCAGGAAATCCCACTCTCTCTCTCCCTCATCCGTTCGTTTTAAGGTCAAGTTCGAATCATAGCACTTCTCATACACACCCAAGATCTCCCCAGCCCGGCGTTTCGACTCTGCGCTCTTCCTATTATATGCCACGAAAACTGATGCATCATTAACAAACCGTATTCCAGCAACCAGTCTCTTCTGGCTACCTAATGTGAGCACAAAATCCCATTCGGATTTTGCACACATCAGGCACGCCAGTGGAGGACTTGAGGACTTTCCCATTGGAATTCCCACAGTCTGTCTCAGAATGACACCGGAAGCGACTATGTAACAGTTCCTTAAATCGTACTTGACGTACTCCTGTACTACTGAAAAGCTCACCAACTTATGCCTCTCCACTGACTGGCATTTGCTCAACTTTGCACCCTTTCCCCTGTTTTTCACAAAAATTCCACGAAAAACCTTCATTTCAAACCACCAAATGCACCATTCTACAACCCTCATAATCGTCTCGTGTGACAGCCTACTAAACATCTCCTTGATGTCGTAGGAGGCTCCCAACACACTCGTGTTCGCACAACCTCTTTTCAAAGCCCCATTCATCCTTCCTAACCTGGTAGTCATGAGGTGGTCAGATTGAAATGCCCACTCTCAGGGAGGTTGAAAAGCATTCCATTCAACCCCTGCGAAATCTTCCGGCACAATCTGTTACCAGGTTCATCAAAAGTGGGATAGATCGGTCGGAATTTCGAGGTATCTTTGTGCTTGGGTAACGCATAGGCTCTACCGAGTTTCCCTCCTTTCTTCCAACTTTCGTACTTCGAAAAACCATTGCCACGATACTCCCCTTCCAACCTTTCAATGATCTCACACTCCTCCTCCTTCTGCACCTCATACCCATCGTTTGCAATGAAAGTGCTACCCATCCCCAAGGCGTACACCTCAGCACACATAACGAGTGTCTCACCTGGGTTCCTGTCCAAGGGCGTACACACATACCCATTTAACCTCCCTTTTAGTGCGATAACTGATCCCATGTTACCTGTCCCCCTTCCCATCGATTCATCAATACAAGTCTTCACATCTCCCTCGGTGATCTCGATCCTACTCATGTCCATGTTCAACCAGTCAATCCCGTGAATAAACGCCCTCACTTCCTCTTGAAGCCTCTTCACAGATTCCTCACTCCATTCTTTTGGGATATTCCTTGCATTCCTCGCAATCACGGGGCACTCCTCCCATGTACTCAGTCGAAAATGGGCATGTCCCTCTTCCCTTGGAAGGGACGATTCGGTGCACATGCACCTAGCAACCCCACTCGCTGCATACTGGCGATGATTGTGGATTATGTCCCCGACGTTTGGACCCCGCGTCCACACTACCCGGGTGCGTTGCTTCACCATTTCCTTCACAGCACAATCCAGAGGCAAACCCCCAATCTTCCTTTTCACGAGCCTCATCACTTCTCCTTTCTTAATCCGATCATCAAACCTAACCTTCGTGACCACGCGGCGGCTAATCTTCACTCCAAACTTCAATTTCACTACATCACTAACCATCTTTTTCGCCTTCGATCGACTCTTTTTGGTTGAAAAAATCTTCGCAGCGGCATAATATTAAATTAGCTCGAAAATTTGGAGTCGCTTCAGCTTATTCTGCTTCCTTTTGCATTTAAACATCCTGACTAATTCTCCCTTCAATCTCAGCGTCACGGGTGATGCTTCCACAACGTCTCGAATCCTCACGTAACCCTCGTTTTCAAACAATTTCTTACACTTCCTCAGTGGTCGGGGCCTCCTACCCACGTGCAACCTTGTCTCACCGAATAGTCTCTTTACTACGTGTCAATTGTCAGTCCATACTAATCCTCCGTTGCCCGCCACCTTATACTCCTTACCTTTCCCATCTTTCGACAACCTTCGTATTAAGTTCACCACTCGTACCGTCTCATCCGCCACCCCGTCAATCCGCAGTGTAAGGATTCTCGATTGTGCCGACGTCCCATCCTTTTCTTCAATGTACTTCTCAATGCTGATTCCCTTCTTACCCCTCGCTCGTCTCCGTTCCTTCTTTCCTCGCCTTCTTCTACTCTTGGTCTTATTCTTCTTCATCCTTGTATTTAGCGAGGGTGACCAACTTCTTATCAGTGATTTTTCGATCGCTTCAAGTTCCTTCCTGTCATCACTGAACACCAGCGGTAAAGCTACATACTGTTCAACGCCCACTTTGCTCAACCACGTATACAAGTTCCGTCTCCCTTTATCCCCTCTTCTTCGCTTCCCAGCACACATTACGTGTTCTTTCCATCTCAAACTTAGCTCCCGTTCTGTCATTCCGATGTAAAGCTGTTTGTACCAAGGTGACACCAACGCGTATACACAGCCAACTGATCTCACCAAATACAGAACATCTCTCGAACACGCGTCCCGCCAGTAGTCCAAAAACTTCCCGCACCAAGGCACTTCCCCTCGCACCACCAGTTCTATCAACACCGTGCGTACACACTTCTCCTGTGATTCGTCGCTGCAGCCTATCCTCGATCTAAGGCTTCGGAGCGTAAGAATTTCTCTCCACAAGCATCCGCCATACTGCTCCTGATTTCTTCAATCCTGTTCTTCGCTTCAGTTCTTAACTCAGGTCTTATGCCCCTGGCATCCGCCATAAGTCCAGTCCTCTAGCCTTTCTTCGGCGTCGTCAAGGGTGGACTATTCTCCATAGCCTTCTCCGGATCCCTTCTCCTTTTGTCGTTGATATTTATTCTAGCTGCTCGCCTTCGTAATAGTAGGAGCTCAGTATCCTCCTCCTCCTCCGAGCTCGGTTGCATGGCGATTTCTGTTCTCAGTCTTTCCTTCTCCTCTTCAACTGTCTCGCCCCTCTCATTCACCTTCTCTTTCCTCCTCTCCTTTCTCTCTGTCACCTGCTTTGCACTCCCTCCCCATTCGGCTCGTACTAGTCTCAGCAATCTCGCATCACGTTGATCTTCATATCTCTTTCTCTCTTCCAATCGTTCTAGTCTCTTCCTCTCTCGTTCCAAGCGTGCTTCTTCCGCCTGCCTCTCCTCTTGTTCTCTGGCTTCCTGCTCCTTTCTTGCTCGTCTCTCTTCTGCCATCTCCAAAAAATATTCACGCATTAGTCTGTCGGTATAGGTTGACCCGCTCCTATTAACTGAACTGTTTGCTGATATGCTCCGCTGCTGCCCTTCCTGTAAGGTAGTCGTTCTCCCTTGCCGCGGTCTCGGGGGGGGTGGTACGAATGCCACTCCTCTTGCTTTAGCATCCTGATATTCTTCACAGTCCTTCACGAAATGGTCAGCTTCTCCGCACTTGTAGCAGGTCTTTCCCAGCATCAGATGGACTCTTGCAGGAGCTGGTGGTTGTCCGATGCTCCCACCAGTTCCCGCTGTCCCGCCCGAGCCACTTGATTGGCTCATTTTTTCGAGTGCTCACTTTCCGACTTGCAACGCGTCGTGAACCCCAAGCTTCTTCCTCAACTTCTTGATGGTATGGTATAACTTCTTTCGCCACCCACTCCAGGTTAACTCCTAGCAGATTACGGGACCGATCCAGAGCACTGAAATCATGTCACGCAAGGTCACACTGATCTTCATGCCAAACGTATAACACGCGAAAAAAACAGCTCGTGGCTGTAAGCATTAGCAACCAAACGAAAGAAATAGCCAGGTAGCTCGTGACAATACATGAAACTCAGGCTAAATGCCAGTGCGGACAACCCCGTCCATCACACGACCGTGGCTACTGCGAAGGCAGTGCCCCACCATCCGTTCCCGTCCGCTACTGACTCCGAGCACGCAAGGTGCATAGGGAGTCTGACCGATGCATTCAATCTATTTCTACTCTCAATATCTGCGTCTAACCCGCCAACCGGCAGGTTCTTTGTCCCAAACTATCCCCATCCCTGAATATCATGGACAAGTACCAAGTACCCCAAATCCAGGCTATGCTCCCTTTCCTGAATATCCTCTATACGTACCGAGTACTCCCGGTTCCCAAAATACCGGTTCCAGTTCAGTCCCACGTTTTTTTGGGGCTGTCTGGGAAGTTAGTACCATTGGTTCGTACCAGGTCAGTCTGCTGAGTTACGATTGATCCTTCTCTTTTTTTTTTTTTTTTTTTTTTTTTTTTTTTTTTTTTTTTTTTA
>BFEA01000942.1:80838-90879 GCA_003427395.1 Chara braunii | reverse complement strand
CGTTCGGGGCCCCCCGGGCTGGCCCCCGAACGTTCGGGCGTTCGGGGTCCCGTTCGGGGGCCGAACACCTCCAGGTTCGGCCCCCGCCAAAACAAGTTTCGCGGCCTAAAAATAAGTTTTTTTTTTTATTTGTTTTTTGTGAGTTCTCTATGATGTAACCTACACGCCTATAAATTTTGAAGCCATTCTCTTAAGCCAAACAAACATTAAAAATCGTCAAAGATGGGGGTGTCAAAACGTGCTCGCCCACTCACTATTTTGTTCTTTTTCACTTTTAACTTTTTGTTTTCACTTTATTTCGGGGCCTAAAAAAATTCATTATTTTTTGAAAGTTTTTTTTATGAGTTATTGATAATGTAAACTACATATCTGTAAATTTTCAGGGTATTTGTCAATGCCAACAAAATATTAAAAATTGGCAAAGATGGCGGTGTCGAAAAGGTGCTGGCACACTCACTCATTTTAATTCTCTTTTTGTTTTTTTGAATTTTTTTCTTATTTTTATCATAGTGTTTATTTTCTGTATTTGATTTGTAATTCAAATTTGGTAAAGAATTTGGATACAGTGCCCAATTTCCAAAATTTCCAAAAAATCTGAAAACACTATATGTTATGCATAAAAATAAAACGAGCAACATTTGCCTCAGCATTACATCCGAATTCCTTACCAAATTTGAAATAAAAATAAAATACAGAAATCAAAATATAATAAGAAAAATAAGAAAAAATGAAAAGAGAATTAAAATTAGTGAGTGGGCAAGCACATTTTCGACACCGCCATCGTTGGCAATTTTTCATTTTTTCTTGGCATACCCAAATGCCCTGAAAATTTACAGTTGTGTATTTCACATAATATAAAGCTCATAAAAAAAGTTTCAAAAAATAATAAAATATTTGAGTCGCCAAAATAAAATGAAAATAAAAAGTGGAAAGTAAAAAAAAAAAAATAACTGAATGGTCGAGCAGGTTTTGAGAACGCTATCTTTAGCGATTTTTTTTTTTTTTTTGACTTGACGAATTGCCTTGAAACTTTATATGCATGTACCGAATGGTTTTCTTTTTTTTTTTCAAAATCCCGCCAGTGTTAGTGGTGCTGGTCTGAGCAGACACCACTAGCACCTAGGGAGGGGCTCTAGTCTATTGGTGGGGAGCATCACCTGCTGGAAAACGGGTCCAGCGTCCCTTATACATTTGGAATACATTGAATTTGAGATACTCATAAGCGATATTCCGAACCACTTGCCAGCATTGATTGCCCTGAGCATCAGGGGATTGACTGAGCAAGGTATAGGGAGTAGAAGGCGCCTCTTCACCCTGCAGCCGGTGCCAGATATCCTCTGCTACTTGCCAGCCCCCTTCTCCATGTTTCTTGCTGTAAGTGTTGTAGTTAAGAATGAGAAGCGAGGCCGGCCTCCTCGGGGGGCTCCAGGGAGGGGTCCTCCTTTGGTGAGGATGTGAGAGTGTATAGAGTATAAGGAGGATAAGAAGTGGAGAGTGGACATCAGGTCAGGGTTTCTGCCAAGGAGAGGGCACGGGGAGGGAAAGGGTCTGGAAAATCTTCAGGGGGGCGGAGGGGGAATGAGGGTTCAATGTTGGTCCAATCGTTAAAGATTAGGCGATAATCCCTAATCTCTTCTATTTCTCTTGACTCTCTTTGTTCCTCTCTCTTGTCTCCGCTCCATTCGACTCTTGCTATCCATCCTTCTCTCTCCCCAGCTACCCAGTCTGTGCAGAATGTTGTAATCTGTCTCCTGATGTCACTTCGTTGTTTAAAGTGGTCTAGCTGTTCTTTCGTGTCTTGCCATCTTTGTGTAAGTTCGAAGTGTATCTGTTGCCGAATCTGTTCGGTAATTTCTGGCTCTTCTACTCTCACATTTTCCAGGGCCAACACGCATCGCTGCTACCAGAGTGCCCACATTACTGCTCTCCTTCCCAGTTTGAACATATTTTCCGTGAAGGTCGAGGCAGCTTCTGCTTGTGTCCAGTGGCCAGTCAATATGGTTTGCTAGGACCAAGGCCACGGAATTGCGGATCCTGTCTTTCTCCAAATGCGATCCCACCATCTCCATGTGAATTGAGCAATTGGGCATTGCATGAAGATGTGCTCAATAGTTTCCGCTTTTTTATTAAAGGGGAAGAGGCTCTGGCATCTGCGGCACCATGGGAGGAGCAGACCCTTTTCCTCTAGATTCGTTTGGTCAGTTAGCCGATCATTTGTTGGCAAGCAGCGGTGGGCAATTTGCCATTGTAAGGAAGTAATTTTCATAGGTTTGGTCTTTTGTGCTTGGAACCACTTGATTGGGGATAACAGAGAGTGGTTCACATTCAGGTGTGTAGCCCAGCGGTCGATCACTACGTCTCTGAGTCGTCTTTTGGGTCTGAGCATTTTGTAAGCCGATTTGGCCGACAACTGGTGGAGGTTGATGCTTCCCCCTTTGGGACTTGTTGGGGAGGGATCCCATGACCACTCTGCTGGGTCCAAGGCCAGATCCTGTATTGATTTGGCAGGCTGAAAAGCCTGCTTCTGACCTTTCTCCTCAAGAACTTTCACCTTGTACACAACAGTTTTTTCCTTCCATTCAAAGGGGGCTTTGCTATCTTGGAGGATATCTGCTCCAACGATTTCGTAGTGTTCAACTAAAACGGGGTGGGGTGAGGTCATGTGTTTGAGTCCTACCCTTTGTGGGTGCTCCGTGCTTGCTATCCAGTCTCCTTCTCTTAGGGAGGGGCTTTTTTTATGAATTTGGTACCATGCAAGGGGGATGGCCTCGATCAGGTCATCGAGATGCTCCTCCACATGGTGACAGTATCACAGGGTCTCTCGCATCTGCTCCCCTGTTTTCCAATCCCTCCTGTCTGCATCCCACAGATCTCTTACCCTGGTCACCCCTCTCTTGACCTAACTTCTCCACGGAGGGGAGAAGCTAATCATAACACGACCCCCTAAATCTGTCACCCATCTGTTTCCAAAAACTGGTTGTCTGTAAGCTTCTTCCCAGCGGTCCGGGTGGGTTCTTTCGGGGAACGGAAGTTTGCGCCAGGTTTCCAGCAGGGATGGCCAGAATTTATCTAATGTTAGGCCGCCCCCCTCTAGTCCCTCCCTTCCTCGGGGGAGCTTGCGTGGAATCGTCCAATATCGGTCCTCGAGCCATGTGAGGGGGTGGATGGTTTGGGGGGCCTCAGGGGCCAGTCGGGCCAGATGTTCCAAGGCCAAAATGCCCCATGGACACTGGGGGGTGAAAATGAGTTTTTTGATCCATCTTAAGCGTAGTGCTTGAACTTGCGTGGCCGGGTCAATTATTCGCAGCCCTCCCCCCACCTTGGGTTGAATGATGGAATCCCATGCCACCCGACTGATCACGTTGTTCTGCTCGCTGTCCCCTCTCCATAGGAAAGTTGCCGCCTTTCTCTTCAAGTTTTTTAGGGCAGTTTTGCTTAGCGGCCATAGTAGGGATTTGTACCACAGGGAGGCGAGGACCACATTGTTGATAACAAAGGCGCGTCCAAATAAGGATGTGTGCTTGTTCCTCCAGGTGTCCAGTTTCCTATAAGCCGGAGTGCTGATCCACTTGTCGTTGGACCCGGGGCGTCCTTCTGTGGTCATGGAAACTCCTATAATTCTTATTGGAGTCTCTAATGACATCCACTTAATACGTGGCGTCTCAGGGGGCCGTCCCCCTTGGTAGTGTATCCACCAGCCTTGGGTTTTGCTCCCCCAATTAACTGTCATATCAGAGACCCTAGCAAATTTTTCCATCATTAGCTGGATTTCCTTCATATTATTGTGAGTAGCGTCGGCTAGGGCTGTAAGATCATCGGCAAAGAGGGAACACACCGGAATTGCCTCATCCGGGATGTGTGAAATTCGGATTCTGGTGATATTTTTGTTGGCCCTGAGGTTCGCGGCTAGTGCTTCCATAATAATCAGAAAGAGAAAGGGGGCAATCGGATCCCCCTGGCGCAGTGAACGCTCTAGGCGCAGAGGAGGGGTCATGCACCCATTGACTTGGACACAAGTGGTTGCATTCTGGTGCAGGATCTGGACCCAGCGACGGAAGATTGAACCGAAATTCATCCTGTCCAGACACTTATCTAGGAAGAGTCAGTCCACATGGTCATAGGCTTTTTCGAAGTCGATGAAGACTAGTGCTGCGTTTTGGTGGGAGTGTTTTGTGAGTTGGAGTATCTCATGTATTAACAAGATATTCTCCTGTATATTCCTGTTTTTCATGAAACCGGTCTGGGAAGGGTGTATGATGTCTTCCATCACGGGGATCATCCTGTTAGCTAGGGCTTTAGACAACATTTTATATATCACCGTGAGGAGTGTGATGGGGCGATAATTTCTAATGTCAATTTTGTCTCCCTTTTTATACAGGAGGGTCAGTATTCCTTGCCCCACTCTCTCGCTCATCTCCCCTGTCTGCTTGACCTCCTTATAGAAGTCCATGATGTCCTGACTCATAAACTCCCACGTGGTTTCCCATAATTCTTTTGGGAGGCCATCGATACCTGGTGCCTTTTCCTCTTTCATTTGCAAGAGGGCTGTCCAGATTTCCTGCTTGGAGATTGAAGTCTCTAAAGAGTCCCGCTGTTCAGGTGTTAATACTTTGTTAACAAGGTCTAGAAATTCGATTAATTGTTGTTCGTGCTCTTGTGCGTTAGGCATATTTATGTGCGAGGCGAAGAGATCTTTGTAGAAGTCGTACGTTATCTTAGTGCATCTAGCTGTGGACACAGCCGGGTCGGAATCCATGGCCTGTGGTTCATAGAGTGCCTCAATTGTTGTTCTTTTAAGACGTGGTTTGACTGAGCTAAAAAAATGTGAGTTCATCATGCCTTATGATGTTAGTCTGGATAGTCTTGCCCTTATCTGGGCACCTTGCCAACGATACTGTGCATGTTTCAAGAGCTGAGATTTCAGGTCCTCTATTTGGGATTTTGTTTCCGTGATAGCTGGTTCCTGCTCTTACGAAAATAGTTTCTGTTCTGCTTCCATAAGATTTTTCATTATCGTAATTTCTTGATGATTCGTTGTGCAGCGAGAAGCTTGGAGTATTCGTTGCATTTCTTGGCCAGAAAGAACAGTCCGTTGTTAAACCAAGCAATTTGAGAGTCATGTTGGGAGCGGGTATTTTTCCAATACACCCAAACTTGCTGTAGGTACATTTGGAAGGAAATAGACCGGAGCAGGGAGGCGTTGAGTTTATAATAACTCGCCCCCTGGTCTGGTCGTTTTCGAAAGGTCCAAATTGCCATACACATCTTGTGGTCCAGGCCCGGGTGTGGGCTGATTGGCAGTATTGTCGACAAAGTGAGTCCCCCACTTAGGTCTTCTGATGCCAGGATTAAATCGATCCTGGATTTGGACAGTCTGACAGGGTTATTGTCCCGTAAACAAGTAAAGGCTCTTTCGGTTGGTTGGCTCCGTCTGAACGTATCGAAGAGTGAGAGAAAAGTGCACAGATCGTTCAACATCCTTTCGTCCTCTTCCGCATTGTGCACGGTAGAGGGAGGCGTTTTCCATCGATCCAGCCATCTGTCGGGAGCGGCATTGAAGTCTCCTGCTAAGATCAGCGGGATATCCGGGGTGGGAATTGATTCTATTTTTTCAAAAAAGGTCCTCCTCTCATGGGCGGTGTTAGGGGCGTAGATGGATACAATGCATATAATTTCCAACTCCAACATGCCCAAAATTTTAACCCATCTTCCGTCCGTCTTGTCTTGTTCACAGTTGAGGACTTCTAGGCGTGATTCGGGCGGGATCCATATTGCCACCCCCGCACTCCCCGGACTGGGGGCAAAGGCTTGGTATCCTGAGAAGGGCCAGACTTGTTTGTGCGCCCTATGGTGTTCTGGTGTATCCATTAAGTGTGTTTCCTGGATGCAAATTATGTCCGGCCATGTTCTGTCACCCACTCCCCTTATCAGGTCCCATAACGCATTATTCTTTTCGGGGTTGTGGGATGCCAGACCATTTACGTTGATTGAACGGATGTCTAGGTGTGCCTGTCGGAGGGTGTGTTTCCATTTTTGATTTCTGCCATACACTACATCCACCCAGTCCATTGGAGATCCTTTGTTCCCCTTGTTCCTCCCTCTAACTGGTTTTTAATGGTGACCATTCCTGTGTTTCCCAGCTTACTCTATTGTTGAGGATGTTCTTCCTCAAAAGAGCGCAGAGACAGGTGAGCAGGTCGTCTGTCGACCAGATGTTGCTGGGTTTTATCTTTAATAGCTGGGTGTCGAGGAGTGAGGTATGTGTGAGCCATTGCAGCCTTGCTTCCTTGTTGTCTTCAAAGCGTATGTACAGATCTTTGTGTGCCATCTTCAAGCTTTCTGTTGACACACTAATGAAGGCTGTTGCGCCTGGCTCATAGTGATGGATGATAAAATCCGTAATTTCGTGGACTCGAAGTGGTCCCTTCTGCCCCATGTGCCACCCTTGCAATGTCATGCCTCCATAAGACGGGGTGTATGGGTCTTCAGAGTCGACCGGAGATAGGGATAGCTCCCATTTCCCGGTCTTTCTCCTGATCGGGAGGACTAGTACCTTGTCCCCTTCAGGTAATCTCGTGTGGTACAGTCCTTTCTCAATGAGGTGTCGTAACTTCAATCGTTTGGAGGGTCCTGTGCCACCTTCAGTTTGTGCTTCTGGTTGTGTGCCGTTGGGAGGAAGGGGGGGGGGCTTGATTGTGTGGTCTGGAGTGATCGCACTCTCGGGTCGGTCCGACCGCATATCCTCCTGGCTTGGTTCGGGGGGTTGGTCAATGTAGCGCATGCCATACAGAACTCACCAAAACAAATTCAACCAAAAACGAAAACTTTTAAACCCCGAATTTTTTTTTATTTTATTTTATTTTTTTATTTTTTTTTGAAGGACGACGGCCTTGAGATATTATCATTGAGCTAACCGGCCCCAAGCAAATCATTAGTAGTTGGTTTTACTCGTCAAGTTTCATCATCTGGATTCGAACACAGGTCTGTATTTCAACAGTTCATGGGTGTACCCACTGAGCTAGGCTCTTGGGTACCCCGAAATATTTTTTGGTGGGGGCCGAGCCCGAAGGGGTTCGGACCCCGAACGGGACCCCAAACGCCCGAATGTTCGGAGGTCAGCCCGGAGCATGGTCCCACTAGCAAAGGGATAGGATAGAAAAGAGTTTGTGTGGCAGTTGAGTGACCCAAATCCTGCTGTGCAGTACTCGTGATCCCACGTTCAGTATTTTACATGTATTACCCGAAAAAGTGAGGAGATCTTTGTCCCCCTCCTCCTCTCCTTAACACTGGGCATGCCGGTGCAAAGGAAGCTTCGTGCCAAAATCTTTTCAATCCGTTGGGGGTATGGCCTATCCCAAAAGAGGGTGGGATAGGCCATAGGCCCACTGGATAGAAGATTTTTTGTTTATTTATTTATTTCCAAATGACATGGCTCCATCTAGTGGTGGGGAGCATCACCTGCTGGAAACTGGGTCCAGCGTCCCTGTACAATGCAATGTCACATGTATCAATGTCTGGTCATTGTCTGTTAATGCACATGCACAGTGGTCATTCTACTGTAACCCCCCAGGCTTCAAACTCCCTTGGAGCTGCTGTTGTCACCCATCCCCTCTTGGAGCCCCACCTACTCTGTTGACCCAGTGCAATTCTGCAGCCCCCTGTATTTTCAATTAGCCCACTGCGCTTAAACTCAACAATAATGTCATCCTAATTGAAATTGGCCGTCATGTATTGTCTGTCATTCTCTACCTATGAGGAAGATGTACAAAGGTCTGAGAGTTTACCAGTGTTTCATGCGTCTTTGTATGAGTGAGTCATGTATTCTGTGTACTGGCTAAAGTTGTATTAGAGTAAGCTGTCAATCATCTGTGAAGTAGATGTGGTGGAATATGTGAGTAAGTGGAGGGGTGAGGGAGGTAACATGCATTATGAAGCAGTAAAGTAATCTATATTCTTCTCTCAGTCTTCTTTTGTATATATTCTATCTCATCCTCTCGCTACTCTATGTATAGTACGGGGAAACACCAACCAAACCGGAACTCTCCCCAGCCCACGGAGTAGGTTTGCACCACAGCAGTGGTGCGAGGGCAAGGCTTGTATCAGCCCCTCATCATGATGATGCATGCAGGGTGATGATCAGGCATTGCCGACGGGGGAAACCGGCGATGCTAGTGCCGAGCATCTTTGGCCAGTCACTTGCATCTCCCCCTACCCCCCTCCAACCCCACGTTAGCGGTGTCTGATCATGGCGAATATCATTGCTGCATAGCAACCAACAATATTTGGCCAAGGTCCTGCCAATTCTGGCTTGGAGAGCCAACGGGTTATCTCTAGCTGGTAGAACACCAAGCTTGCCCAGGCACGTACGTGAGGCCCGTGGGGACTGAACCCATGACCTCCTGAATGCAACTTCTGTGTCGTGCAATTATCTCATTGGGTGGAGCCCTCCTTCAATCACGGAGTATGTGGAGGCCGTCATGATCACTGCTGACAAAAGTAGAGTGAGTTTACTCCAGAAAAATGTGGCAGTTACTTTGTTCACTGTTGTTGCAACCACCACCATGGCTAGGAAGCACTTTGCCGCAATTTCGGGTGTGAGGTCTCTGTTTCTCTTTTTTTCTTTGCCTTCCTCCTGTTGGACCATGCTCCTGGGGTCGGGACCCACAAGCAGCGTTCTACAACGTGTGTGACGCTGTTTTCGGATTGAAAAACTGGTTTTCCCGAAAGCAAAGCATTCCCTGGATTCTCCTGTCAGCCAATGGGCAACGAGGCAGCGAATTCGTCGGTCGCCTGTTTTTGAGGAGTATGGGTTCTTCACCCAGCCAATGGGCTGGCGGCGTCCTCTGAAGGTCATTTTTCTGTTTTGCCGATCTCATGGAGGGGCTGAGAGCAACAAGGAAGCAACGAGGAAACGTTGCAAAATCAACCCCTACCTCAAAAATGGGCAAAAATGCGACGGATGAACAGTGGAATTGAAATTAAATAATTAAAAGAAGTAAGCCTTCCTAGAACGCGGATTGGTCGACATCCCAGCCACGAAACTTTACAGTTTCACAAACAGGTGGGCCGTGGATATCAATCTCCATCCACAGACTGTATGTGTCACTAAAGGCCGCACGTGATTGAAAACGCCAGCAAGTTGTAAAATGTCTCTAGTGGGTCCCGACCCCTGGGCGGCCCGCTGGTAGCCTAGCCTAAAAGCTAATTCCTTTTTTTTTTTTTTTTTTGTTGGTCTGGATGCCGGAAGCCCCTAATATTATCCTATCCTCTGATTGACTGTAGGATTTATAAACATGACGTGTTTACTAACAATTGTGTGTACCATTTAGCCACTTGCGCTGGGTCGGCTGCGGACAAGTATACATGGAGTGAAGTTGGATTTTTTTTCTCTTTCTTGAAGTTATTTATTTCTTTACAAGGGGCGTGCCGCAGGCTTTGGTCGAGGCTCACCGGCCAGGTCCAGCGTCTAAAGTTGGAATTTTTGAAGTGGGAAGTGATGATTGCCATCATGGACCTCCCTTTGAGCTTGGCCGGTGATGCCACGTTCATAGGGGGATCCACCAATTGCTTTTGTAAGGGACGCCAGGCCCAATTGAAAAAGAAGAAGAAGAAGAAGAAGAAGAAGAAGAAGAAGAAGAAGAAGAAGAAGAAGAAGAAGATTCGTCTTCACCCAAATAGAACGCCTGGTCATTATAGCTGTATTCAGGGCAAGTTTCAGTCTAGATATGCGGATGACCACTGGCTGTTGGGTTCCGGTGACAAAGCCTGAGGTAGCGAACCAAGTGGCCTTGCTCAGTTGGTACACCCCCCCTGAACTGAACTGTTGAAATCCCACCGGAGACAACTGAACCAGCTGAAAATCACTCTGAATTTACCTGGGGCTAGTCAGTTCAAATATGATTTATTTTATTTTATCTTTTTTGTCGAACTTGCTTCGAATCCTTCTTTCATTTCATTTCAATTGATAAATGCAAAGATGATATCTTGGCTTGTATAATGCAATTGAAGTTGTTTGTAACTTTTTTTTTTTTTTTTTTTTTT
>BFEA01000942.1:62806-79512 GCA_003427395.1 Chara braunii | reverse complement strand
TGGCGTCTGGTAGCTGTGTGGTCCACCCTCTTTTTTTTTTTTTTTTTTTGAAGGCTGACCCGGGTGGTGCTAGCGGTGCTGGTATCAGCAGACACCGCTAGCACTCCAAATGAGGGAAAACGCCAGCTCCCGAAGAATTCGGAGGCCGGGACTGATGACGACTGCCATTGATAAATCTAATCGGCGGCCGTCTTTTTGTTTCGGCCTGGAGGCCCACTATTTTCCAAACCTACAAAGGTACTACCGTCTTCACCCAAATAGAATGCCCGGTCATTATAGCTGCATTTGGCACAACTTTCAGCCCAGATACGGCGATAATTACCGGGCGTTCTATTCGGGTGAAGACGGTAGCGGTGTAAGAAAACGTTTTCAAGAGTGGTGTGGCAAGGCCCTACAGCTTTCCCATTGCTTGCCATCGTTTTTTTTTTTTTTTTTTTTTTTTTTTTTCCCTGCTGGAAAACGGGTCCAGCGTCCCCTGAGATACAATGTCAAATTGGTAGATCGGCACGTGCTGGGAGCCGGGCCCAGCTTCCCTCATGAAAATCCAATGATGCTACTGATGCTATAAGATGATGATGATGATGATAAGAAAAAGCAATGAACAACATAAGCAAGGCCTGACCTCTCAATCCATGAGCAACTCCTAGTCTCCCCTAAACCAGATACAGCACTCCAGAAGTCGTATCATCCTAGCTAATACCAGCCATAGCTTTCGTGTTTTCACTGCCAAGACTATACCTGGCCGTTTAGGTTGTCATGGCAGCCCCCCCTAGTTCACCACTGGATTGCCTTCCTCCCTCGACGAATCCCCAGACCTCTCTACCAGGCCTCACGCTCCTGCCATAAACAGGTCACAGGGCAAAACACTCCAGCACCGGCCAGCGTCGTTCTGGCATCGGCAAACCAAGAGCACAAAACACCACAGCTTTGTACGGCGTCGACCAGGCTTCTACCACCTTTAAAATCCTGTATCCAATATAAGAGGAAACTAAAATGACGCCTAGGATGGAAGAAAAACAGGTAAACTCACATAGCTCAGATAATTAGTAAACTGTAAACCACATCAGCAAAACCTGACTCCACAATCATGAACGACTCCCAGCCTCCCCTCTATCTGACTCAGCATTCCAATGACAATCTCATCCTGACCAATACCAGCCATAGCCATCATGTTTTCACTGCCAAGACTGTACCCGGCCCGCTTGCCATCGTGACACTTCATGACCGGTATATCCCATCACCACCTCTCAGATCTCAACAAATCCATCTCTTATCTGGAATTTATAGCGTCTATTCTGCATTTCCTAAGGTAGGTCATAAAGATTCAGGCCCATAGTCATCACACGAGGGCTCTCCTGGATGTATCTGACCGCAATGTCATATTCTCTTGTATGTATCCAGCCACAATTACACCAAGAGAGCAGTTGAAAAGGTGCTGGTGTCAATGGTGTGAGTATTCCCTCAGAAACAAAGAATTCCAGGGGCCAAGCCTCAGTTACCCCAACGCCTGATATCTTTTTTTTTCACACATTATTTTTTTCCTGACTGTAACCCCACTTGCTAAGTCTCTTCTATTGAGGGCGGGCCACACACACATCCGTATGCATGTTATTTCAAATGTAAGGGACGCTGGACCCGGTTTCCAGCAGGTGCTGCTCCCCACCAATAGGCAGAAAAAGATATTTCAGGAGGTGTTCTAAAAGGGGCCTCTTTTTTAAATGCCCGAATCACCAAGGGGGCGGGTTCAGTTGGTCCAGGCAGTCGCCGGTCATATGGGCTTCCACAAGACGTTGGCTCGTGTGAGCCGCCTGTACGTCTGGCCGAAGCGCAAGGACTTTGTGAAGGACTACGTCGCAGAGTGTCCCACCTRTCAGGAGGTGAACACTGCGAACCACCTACCTTATGGTTTGCTCCAGCCTCTTCCTATCCTTGAGGGTCGTTGGCAGTCCATCTCGATGGACTTTATCGGTCCTCTTCGACCTCCGACCCCCCGCGGTCATGATGCTATCCTGGTCGTCGTCGACCGCTTCACGAAGCGTGCACGCTTTGTTCCATGCCGCTATGTTATCAATGCACGTGAGGTCGCTGACATCATGTTTGACCGAGTCGTGCGCAACCACGGCTTACCTCTCAGCATCATATCTGACCGTGACCCGCGCTTTACCAGCCGATTCTGGCGATGGCTCTACGAGGTATACGGCACTCAGCTCCGCTTCTCCTCATCTTACCATCCTCAGACTGATGGTCAGACCGAGATCACGAACAGGACTCTCGGAGATATTCTCTGAAAGATTGTTCGTGACGACCAGCAGTGGGACCTCCATCTTGCCCACGCAGAGATAGCCTACAACCACGCCGTCTCGCCAGCCACGGGGATGTCGCCTTACTATTGCGACCTCGGCTATCACCCTCGTGTTCCCGCGGACTTCCTTCGACCGTCACAGATGCACCCCGACACAAGTTGTCCCGCGCTGGATGATTGGGTTGCACACATGACGTCGATCATGAAGACCGCACATGAGCACATAGCCGCTTCCCAGACTCGCATGGCAGCACGTGTGAACCGATCGAGGATGGATCATCCATTCAAAGTCGGTGATGATGTGCTTATCGATGCCCGCCACTTACAGCTCGAAGCGGATACGCTTCGCAAGTTTCGGCGTCGCTTCTTTGGTCCATGCCGCATCCTCCAAGCTGTCAGTCCTGATACGGCTTCTAACCCGGTCAGCTTCCGTGTGAAGTTGCCCGACTACCTACGCCAGGCTCGTGTGCACAATATCTACCACGTCTCGTTACTGCGTCCTTACCGCAGACCGTCTGAGCGTTTCGCCGGACGACCATACGAGCGCCCTCACCCATCACGGTGGAGGGCCACGAGGAATTCCTCGTTTCAGACATCATTGGTCGCCGAGTCACCGACGACAACCCTCCCCACGTCGAGTATCTTATACGTTGGAAGGGTTACCCTGATGAGGAGGCTACCTGGGAGCCCCTCGAGCACTTGCAGCACGCTCGCATGTTGGTGCGTGCCTATGACCGTGCTCGTCGTGCTGGGTTCACTGCTCGTCCTCAGCCCATTGACCCTCCTCCTCCTCCGGCTGAGGAGACCGCTGAAGTCGAGCCTGCTCCATCTGAGGCAGACCTTCAGCAGCAGCCGGATGCTTCTGAGCGTCCACAGCGCACTCGTCGTCGTCCTGCTCGATACGACGATTGACTCTGACTTACCTTCCCACGTCTTTGACTTCTCAATACTCCATCCACATCAGTTTTGCTACTTCAGCTCGTCGACGCTGCGGCTCTTCCTCGACGGCATTCCGGACTTCTCATCGTGGACGTCATAGGCAGCTTCATGGACTTCGTCACGATCAGCTCTGCCTACTTCAAATGTCGCCACTCTCTGACCACTTTACCCTGTACAGTACCCTGCTTGTATCGCATGATGGTCTCCCTTTAGCCGGGTTCCTCTGAGTTGGGTTCTCCCTTGGTATACGCATAGGCATCGGGACCGTAGCGTTGCCCTGGCTTCCCACCTTACGGATCTAGCTCCGACTTCCTTCACTTTAGGAGTCATTTGCATGATTCCCTTACCCATCATCTTTCTACCCTTCGCCGGCCCTCACGCCTTAGTTAGGCAGCCCCGCATGCTTCATCTAGGTGCGCCCAGTATACCAGGCTCCCTTGTTCCCTTGCATGGTCGACCCTCCATAGCGGTCACCCCTTGGTCGAGCATTACCCACCCTGATGGTCTATCTGTTAGGGTCATTGGTTCTGTTCGCTCCCAGTTCCCTACCCTCATTGAGCTTGATGACATGTGTTTTCCCCTGTCACTATGTGTGGATGCCCTTAGGAGTTTTCGACCCCTAGGCTGCATTCGCCACCCTCAGAGACCAYCCCACCCTTTGGTKTGCGACACACTTCTCATGTGACATATGRTTGTCTTGTTGATTGCTTTGTTGCTCTCAGACTGAGGCTACTGCCTCCGACATTTCTAGGATTTAGTTGTTCTGCTTTTGCTGTTCTTAGGATTTATACCCTAGTCAGTTGCTACCAGACTGAGGCTAGTGCTTCCAACATTCTAGGATCTAGTTGTCACTACTTTCTGCTTTCTTAGGACATGTATGCTAGTTAGTTGCTTTTGCTTTCCTAGAACATGTATGTTAGTTAGTTGCTTCTGCTTTCACTTAGGATGTTAGCTGTGACATTGCTGTTTTGTGACATTTTATATCCTAGGTTGCATCGCATGGACTCAACATGGAGCTTGCTCCGCATCCTAGACTACTCAGGGTTTTTTTTTCTTTGGTAGAGTTCCGCTTCTTGGCGGAAGCATGTTTGTATCTAGGCGATCCATCACAGGCCGAGGATCGTGTAGCGGACGTCGGGTTGGTCTGTGAGACCAGCCCCTTGGCCTGTTCTCACAGGCCTGTGTTGTATTCGGGGTAGGCCAGGCCAGGCCGGTACCTCTGTCGGTACCAGCCAGTCCAGTCCAGTCCCGTCAGTCCACTGGGGTATACCCCATCCATTGTCTGTTTTCAGTCTCATTCTTCACTTGCACATTTTGGAGTACGTGCGTTGGAGTCTTGCGTGGGGAGCTGCGTTGTGCCATCTCGCTCCCCCCTTCTTCCTCCATCTCCATCTCTATCACTAGCGGAGCACCACACCTGGTGGGTTTGCTACACAATTATACAATTTTTTTGCAAAGCTTGTACCTTTGTGGTGTTGGCAATGGGATAGACTTCCTCTCCCACAACTAGCAAGTTTAGACAATCCTTCAACACAACATTAACGCATATGTGCAAGCAGTTTGGAGGGAAGGCTCTTTCAAAGGATGATGAGTCAAGGAATCACCATCCTCCTATACAAAAATGGGGACAAAAGGGATGTTAAAAATTATAGACCGATCACATTGCTTCCCCTGCCGTACAAAATGGTCTCCAAAGCACTTACTAACCGCTTGCTTCCACACATGTCTCATCTAATAGATCAAGACCAAATAAGATTCATGCCTCATAGAAACATCCAGGATAATGTGTTGTTGGTTAATGAGACAATAAAATATGTGAGACAACACCAAAAGGAAGCAGCCTACGACCACATTCAAGTTGACTGGGACTTCATGGACTGTTGTATGCAAAAAAATAACTTTGGAGAGTCATTCAGAACATGGGAATCCATCATGCACAGATCAGTGAAGACTAACATGATTATGGTTAATGGTCATTTGTCCGCCTGTTTGCCTTTCAACGGTCGGTAAGACAAGGCGACTCGGTGACCCCTCTCCACTTCGTTCTGGTGATGGAAGCATTGGCAGCAATGATCAAGACTAACTCCGAAATAGAACGAATCGGCATCTCATAACTACCCCCGCACCTCGTACCGGTGACATCCTTCTTCACTGATGACCTCACAGTCCTTCTTCGGGTATTGCTGGCTTGCTTGAGAGTTCTAACAAACACAATTCAATTGTTTGCCGTAGCAACCGACATGAAAGTCAATTGGGGGACCAAGACGGAGGGTTGGTGGCTATCCCCGTAAGACCCCCCCCCCCTTCCTGCAAGATCCGCCGGTTAGCTGGAGATCACATGACGACGCAATCAGAATCCTGGGTATTCGTCTGAGAAAGCTTGGCCCCCCACCTGATCACGGCCAAACCTTGGTTCACACCGCCCTGCAAAGGGTAGCCAAATGGGACGGTCTGCACACATCGCTTGTATGTAGGGCACTCACGATAAATAATGCAGTCCTCACCTTCATATGGTACAAGACAGCCTTTTGGGAGATCCCGGAAAGGCAACTAGCAAATTTTTGTGTAGCACTGGCAGCCTACCTATCGAGAAATGACCATGAGCTTACACGCTGCAGCCTACCTTTTGGACCCCGGGGATGAGATTAAAGCCCTAATGTTTAAAGTAATCATCCGCCTCTAGCTGGCCAATGATGCATCGTGGCAACAATTAGCGTACCTACAGTTGTCATACCTGGCCCCCCCATCTCATCCTGACCTTCCGGTCCACCCCCGTATGTGGATGATGAACGCTGCCTGGTCACTTCTGAGACCCCCACGTCGCAAAAGGGACGGTTCACCCCGAAACAGAGTACGCTGGGATCTAAAAAATGACCCCCTTTGGACCTCGATGCTGAATCTATGGAGACAGATGGGTCCAACAAAGAAGCCTCCCCCACAAAGATGGCAGGAGTTATGGCAACAACCTTTGTTCGGAAACCCGTTGGTCTGCGATGAAGACAAACAACCATTCTCCCTATCAGTAAACTCCCACTAGTTACCGTGTGTGAAAAATGGAATCTATACCCTTGGCGACCTGTGGGACAGCCAGGCGAGCACATGGAAGATGGTCTAGCAGCTGCGATCTGAACTGAAATATATCAAAAGACCCCAAGCCAAACTGCTCAAACTGCAGGTGGCGATCCCGCCCCAATGGGTGGCTACTCTACAGAACGGTTTGTTGCTGTGTCCCCTTGATTAGGTTATACAGGCTACCCCAAATAGCATCCCCATGCTCATCTTCAGGGTGGCGCATGCCACCCGAGAAAGGGTGCAACTGCAGGCCTATGAACCGGATGTGTCGGGGGCAAGATGGGCCTCCCTTAAAAGAAACTGTGACCTGGATAGAACGGCACGAGAAGAGGAGCTGGTAAGAATTAGAGTAGTGGGGTCCAAGGATGTAGGCTATTATGCGTATGAAATGTCCACACCAGTGGGGGGGCTGCCCTTTGACCCGGACGAGTGGGAATGAAAGGGCACCAACCGCGTGCCAATACCACAATACTCAGTCACGGAAGGTTACAAACGGGCACATGCCCCCCACTCATCCACCAAAGTGGTGCAGAACAGATGGAAGAGAGACTCCCCGATAAGCGAGAAATGTATGTCTCACATCCCATGGACTACATATGCTCACATCATGCCTACCTCCCACCGAGCCCTCCAATGGCAGATAACTCACTGCTGCCTCCCAACCCCGGATTGGATCATAACAAGATCCAACTTGGAGCAGGCTGGGATCCTCTCCCCAATATGTGCTCGCTGCGGCCCAATAGCACAGCCACGAAGGGCGGATCTCAAACACTGCCTATTTGCGTGCCCAATGGCGATTCGAGTGTGGCAATGGTGGAATGCAATGTGGCTTACGCTTACAGGTTCTGCATTCCACTGGGACATAGACCTAATCCTTTTCGAGAAACACAGAAATATGCCACCGGTCTGGACACCCTTCCAACGTAACTTTTTGTGCCACATGAGATTGGCGGCCCTCATGGTAGTCTGGCGTATTAGGCGTTCCGCTGAAGGACAAGATGCCACCTTTGGCTTCCACCACGCCAAAGCAGAGCTTTTTTTTTTTTTTTTTTTTTTTAACTATCCAGCTCCATCTTTTGGTGGGGAGCATCACCTGCTGGAAAACGGGTGCAGCGTCCCTTATACATCTTGAATGCAGTATGAATTGGGGACTGTCAAGGAATCAATTGTGGGAGATTAAAAAAGAGGGGAACCCCTTGAGTTGACGAACTCCGTGCCATCTCGTTGCACTCCTTCCGTTTCCAGTGTGCACCGACGCCACCCCAGAGAGTGGCTCGACGTCCCACTTTGAACATGTTCTCCTCGAAGGTGGTGACCTGGGCTGGGCTCCATGCTTCGCAGAGGAGTGCTTTCCAGTCCCATGGCCAGGGCTGTGAGGCGCCCATTCGTCTCCAAAGCAGAGCTACTGGAAGTCATAACTTAAAGGGCAAACCTGGAATAAAGCCAGCAAAAAGCTCACCGAGGTACTGGAAGCAACCCGGGACGGGGAGAGTAGGAGAAAGGCCATAGCTGCCTTTCGGGACAACTGGCTTGATCCCGATTGCAAGATGGCAGAAAGCCGCAGAAGTGCACGACAATGGGAAGCTTAGCTGGAAGAACTGGGCAATGCATGATGACCAGTGGTCCTACGGTCGGGCTGAATGCTTCCCTGTGCCCCTGCACCCCGAACACTGGGCGCTATGCCCATGGCGAACCTGATCAGGAGCCCAACCCCCGAACGACTCATCCGTCAGAGTCACCTCCTCCCTCCCTCCCCTTGGAACCTGTCTCTTATACACATCTAGATGTGTATAAGAGACAGACAGAAGACAGCTGCATCGTGAGTGGCTACAAGCGATGTGGTCTCTACCACAGGGGGAGGGACAACGACAAAGAAGGACAACCAAAACCAAGCTTCCCACAACATAGTCAGAGGTGCCACAAGGAGGCCTGCTCAATGCAGGGACTGAGGCAAGGCAACCAGGCACCCCTGAAACTACACAAAGACGGAAGAGGAAAAGATGGAAGCAGGAACAAGACAACAACAACAGAAGCGGCATGAACAACAGACAGTTCAACAAGCGGAGCCAGAAGAGGAGGAAGGACTACGACGAACTTCAGCAAAAAACATAATACAAACAACCGGACCATTCAGCGGCACGAAGGGCCGCAATCAGGACAATCGCATAATATATGGGCCGCTGGACCCGGTTTCCAGCAAACTCAACTGTTACATTGTCTTGTAATATTTGGGACACTGGACCCGGTTTCCAGCAGGTGCAGCTCCCCACCAATAGATGGAGCCTTCACCCGAGGGACCACTCGAGGGAGATGCTCTTATCACTCTCCCAAGTGTCGCCCTCCCTTTTTTTTTTTTTTTTTTTTTAATAAAGCCAGTCCAGCGTCACTAGGCAAGGTGATACGAGCATCCTCCACTAGTGCGCAGCACCGGTTACTCCAATCTACTGGTGGGGAGCCTCACCTGCTGGAAAACGGGTCCAGCGTCCCACTTTAGCATTTTATACGTCATAGATGGTAAGAAGGCCAGTCTCTGGCTGCCAGCATTGACTGCCTCCCTGGAAATTTCAAAAAAATAAATTAAAAAAATAAAAAGTTCCGCCAGCCATTGCCGGATTCTGTCCCACCACCTCCACCCTTTGGGCAGGAAAGGAAGAGGTGGGCCCTTGGGTCATTTTGTGTGGTAAGTTTGACAAACAGCTTTTGCACCATGGCAGGAGCATCCCTTTCTGTTATAAATGATTGTGGTTTATTAGCCAGTCCCTTGTCAGATGGCATCTGTGGAAGATCTGCCACTGTAGAGCAACTTCTTTTTTTTTTGCAGGTTCGCTTTTGTAAGCAGTAATTTTAAAACTTTGAATGTGTCACATAATTTCAGTTGTACTTCAAAGGGACGCTGAGCCCGGTTCTCAGCACGTGGTGGTCCCCACGAATAGATTAGAGCTTTCGTCCCCCCCCCCCAAAAAAAAAAAAGCAGTAATGCTTCCACAGTTGTATGCGTTGCAGATCGTTTGTGCCCAGGTCGAGGTGCTTGGGCCATGGTTCCTTTACCCTGTACCTGATGTCCACACCCCCCCCAACCCTCCTCCCCCTTCCAATAGGTGGATAAATATGTAGATTGATTTGACAGTGAGGCATGTGAAGCTAGAGATGTGCTGTGTGCTTCTTGCATCTACCACTCCTTATGCCTGGTCTGGTCGATTTCCATTCCAGCAGGTCCAACATGAGGTTCTTCACTCTAGCTCCATGATCCCAAAAGAAGATTTTTGTTGTGTCTTTCTCAGTGAATATATTAAATTAATAATCCTCCATCCCTCCTGCTTCTCTATCCATATGAATGAGTCAGCTGAGGTCATTTGGCGGTGGTATACACTAGAATGGCAGATTAATTGCCACACCAGTGACACCACAGTCTGCTGAAACTGTGAAAAACCAGCAGTTACACACGAACTGTAGTTCTCTTGCAGAGATATACGCGGTAAGAGCATTTCGGCCTGGGCTTGGAGTGACAGCAAGAACCGCAGGCCAGTTTGAAAACGCACAGTTGCAGGCTCTTGCCCTTAGAAGGTCAGGCTCATGCCAACTGGTGGCACCAAAAAGCCTCCTTTTGCCGGTTGCCGCCAGGCTCCAGCCCTTTTGCTCTGGTTGCCAAACCCCTCGAAAGTTGCGGCAGCATGCAAGGTGCATCGGAGAAAAATGGCTGGGAAACGTACTGGTGGTCATTATGTCGGCCGCGGGGCGTTGTCTTTAACGCCCCGCAAGTTTCAGAGGCCCGGGGTACCGGACCTGAAAGGCTGACACCGCCAGGCAAAACAACTTTTTGTTGTTTCGCTGGCGGGTCGGTGGGAAACGGCATGCAGGGCATATTCAGGCTCGGCATCGATAGCTGGGCCAAGTAGTGGTGGTTGAAGGCACCAGTACCTTTCCCCACTTGAAATCTAAGATGCGCCGGGAAACGCGGTAGCCAAGCGGGGGAGACCCGCTGTTGATAAATTGAATCGGTGGCCCGCTTTTCGTATAGGGTCTCGCTCCACTACTCTAGAAACCGGCCATTTCTTGAGCGCGTCACCGCTCCACTTACTCTAGACGCCAGGTCTGGAATTCGGGCTCTTGGGCTGTCATTATCTACTCACGAAAATGGCGAGAATCCATCGTCGCTCCACTACCTCATGAAACACAGTCACGAAAATGCATTTCTTCAGTTGTCAGAACCTCCTCTCCCGTGGCACTCTTGACGATTCGAGAGCTCCCGCCTGCAGCGGCGGGATTTTCAAGGTAGGCATCCAGGACCTTCGAAAGTTGAGCATTTTTATGGAGTGCACCTGGAGTCTGGGCGGACAACAACGGGCTGGGTGTGTCGTGTAGCTCTCTCAAAGAACAGCGATTTCATCAAAACGGACATTTTTTATTTTTTGTACGAAATTGAAAGTCCAAACTGCAGCCAAAATTTGATGAAATTTTGGGTAGGGCGTTCTGAAAACGCCCTACCCCCTCGATGTTTCTGGACTCAGCCAGAGTCCAGATACATCCAGGGGGGTACGGAGCGGTCTGACATCCGAGAGGCCTTCTTGAGTTTGACCTTCTAGAGTAAGTGGAGCGATGTTCTCTTTTTCAGTCTTTTCTAGAGTCTGACAGCTCTAGACTCACTCTCGAAAATCTTCGAGAGTCTAGAGTAGTGGAGCGAGACCAATAGTCTCAAAAGTTTCATTTTCAAGAGTTTTGGCCCTTGGTTACACAGCACTCTTGAAGGCATACTCACACTACCGTCTTCCCCCCCGAATAGAATGTACAGTCATTATCGCTGTATCTGGACTGAAATTTGCCCCAGATACAGGCATAATGACCGTACGTTCTATTTGGGGGACGAAGGTAGTACTGTTTTGACGGACCTATGGATGTAATTTGGATAGAATACCTCCCAGTACAGCCCTAATTACGGTCACTGCAGGTTCATCTAGGAGTTGCTGAGTCCCGGTGTGAGTATGCTCTGAGTATGCTCAGAAAGAGGGACTCTCGTGGACAAAGCATGCGGTTATGCATAGAAGGCAAACATATGTCGTTGCTTTCTTTGAGACGCGTGCCTGACACCTCGAGGGTCCTTCGAGTGGTAGGCTGAACAGGCTTGAAACCTCGAGTGCTGCAGGCTGAACAGGCTTGGAATCAAAGGTCCTTCCAATGGGCGATGGCCTCGAGATATCATCATTGAACGGACTGGCCCCAGGCGACTCAGAATGATTTTCGTCTGTTCATCTGATATTATGTGGAATCGAACTTGAGTCTGTATATCAACAGTTCACACGTAGCTGTCCAGTGGAAGGAATGCAAATACAGGGCTCTCTCGTGCCCTGTGAACCGTGCCAGTACACAAGACCGTTGTCCCCGAGAGAGTAGTTCGGGACGGTCTTGCCACTCCGAAGGGTCGCGTGGATGTCGCGATAGTCGGGGCAGTGGCGGTACTGAGTGCAAAACTCTTCGATCACCGAGTGGTGGATGGTGGTGACCGAGATGGAAGAGAGTTGGATGTGCTCCTGGTCGTGGTCAGGGCGCCGGGATAGGGCATCAGCGACCCGATTAGTCTCACCCTTGATGTGCTCAGTGGTGAAACTAAACTCCGATAGGTCGCGCCACCAGCGAGCCTGTCGAGGAGTGAGCTTCGGTTTTGTCAGAAAAGCCTGGACAATAGAGTTGTCCGTACGCACCGTGAACGGTGCCCCATGCAGGTAGTGACGCCAGTGCCGAGCGGCATAAACTATTGTGAGAACCTTACGTTCATCAACAGTGTAGTTCATCTCGGCGGGCAGGAGCTGACGGGAGCAGAAGGCTATCAGACAATCACCTAAGCGAGACTCGACAGTGCCGTCCTCGGCGATGGTAGGAGAATAGTCAATACAAGGCTCGTCAGTAGCTGGACGAGTAGGCGTCAGTCAGGAAGCGGTGGTAGGGGTAGGTGGTGGGAAGCGAGGGATACGAGGATGAGAGGAATCAGGAGAGGAGGGGAAGACCTGAGAAAGCACTGGTCCTACAACAAAGTCTGACGCATCGGTGGTAAGGATAAAAGGGCGATCGAAATCGGATAGGTGAAGAATCGGTGCGCATGTCACTGCCTTCTTGAGGGCGCGGAAGGCGTCCTCGTGGAGGGGTGTCCAAGCCCAGGGTGGGTTCTTTCGGAGGAGGGTGGAGATAAGGATGTAGGAATACCTAGCAGATCACCGGATGAAATTACTATAGTAGCTGGTCAGGCCTAGGAAGCTGCGAAGCTGCTTGACGGATGTGGGGGCTGGCCACTCCGCAATAGCAGTGATCTTCGCGTCATCCATGTGGAGACCCTGGTCAGACACGCAGTGTCCTAAGAAATCCACTTTGTGCTGGGCAAAGCGGCACTTGCTCAGCTTGGCGTAGAAGCCATGTCTGCGCAAGCGGTCAAGGACGTCGCGGAGGTGTCTGAGATGCTCCTCAAGGGTATGACTATAGACCAGGATATCGTCGAGGTAGACGAGAACGTACTGCTCCAGGATGTCCCTGAAGATGTCGTTCATCTCCCTCTGGAAGGTAGCGGGTGCGTTGGTGAGGCCGCATGGCATCACCGTGAACTCGTAGTGGCCGAATCGCGATTGGAACGCGGTCTTCGGCTGATCGGCTGCAGTGACGCGGATCTGATGGTAACCGCTACGAAGATCGATCTTCGTAAAGAAGCGGTTGCCTGCTAGGCGGTCGAACAACTCATCGGAACGAGGCATGGGGTAGTTGTTCTTAACCGTGTAGCGGTTGAGACCGCGGTAGTCGATGCAGCGACGAAGAGTCTCATCCGCTTTGCGAGCAAAAAGGACGGGTGCACCCCACAGGGAGTTGCTGGGTTTAATGAAACCCAATCTCAGGAGCTCCTCAAGCTGACGCTTGAGTTCGGTGGCCTCGGGGATCGAGAGTCTGTAGGGTGCCTGGTGGTGAACACGATAGTCAGGCACGAGCTGGATGGAGTGTTCGACGTCACGCATCGGTGGGATGCCGGCGTACGACAACGACGATGGGAAAACGTCGTGGTACTCTCGGATGAGGTCACGAACTGCGGGCTCCAGGTCAGCCGTATAACGTGCGAGCTCCTCAGCGTCAGCGTCAGCGGGCGGCGACGGAGTGGACTCGATGGACGACGGAGGGACGAAAGTAGAGATGGGAGCCATGGAGATAGAAGGAGGATCTGGCTCCAGAGGGATGAGCTCGACGTCGGGACAGGGTGGATCATAGTGTAAGAGATCCGTCACGTCCACCATAAAGAAGGTGACGTCGTCCTGTCGGATGAAGTGGACGAACTGCCGAGGCGAGGTGACAGTGATGGAAGGAGATGGTGTGGGCACGGAAGGTTCCGGGGGAGGAGGATCGGGGCGTGGTGTCGCAGTGGTACCTATGAAAGGTACGCGATACGTCTGTCCACACTTCGTTTTGAGAACGAGAGTGTTGGTCGCCCAATCGGCCTCGGTGCTGCGGAACCGACGAGACCACGGAGTGCCGAGAATGAAGTCATACCCCGTCTCCATCACATCGAAATGTGCAGAGGAGCGGTGGCGACGAGACGCCGGGAAACGATCAGTCGGCTCGAGAGTGAGGAAGAAAGGGAGGTCGGTGACCGTCTGATCGAAGAAGCGCTGGGTCTTGTCATCCCCTAGGGTAACGAAAATGGGAGTTGGAGACCCTGTCGTGGGTAAGCGAGCTTCTTTTACCACGTGTGGGTGAATGAAGTCGCCCTAAGAACCGGAATCCCACGGCGCGGAGTACACCCTCGTGGAGGTCCCGAGTCGTAATGGGATGATCGGGAGGGTGCGATCAGGGTCAGAGAGGATGGCGAGAAGGCGCAGCAGTGCAGCGACATGGAGGGTGAGTCGCTTCTGACGAGCCTGGAGCATGCTCAAGTCCAGAAGAGAGGATACAACGTCCTCGCGAGTAGCGAGCTGCTCGGTGCAACGGGCTGAGCGAATGGCTCAACGCGTCGGTAGCCGAGGCTGGAAAGGAGGGGAGATGGTGGTCTGCGGAGGCGCAGACGGTACTGCGACAGAGGGCTGAGTACACTCTGTCGAGTCTTGCGATACCTCAACCCCAGTAGCGAGAGGGGCAAACCACAACGGAGATGTCGGGAAGCCCACTACTGAGGAGGGCGCAGGTGTACACTTCACCGTGGCTAGGAGGCGCCGCGGGGACATGAGGCGCCGGGGGGGGACCGAGCACGACACTGATGAGAAAGGTCAGCATAGTGGCGGTCGAGGGCGGKAGTGTAAGGGCACCGCGAGGAGGTATGACCGTCCAAGCGGCAGCGCAAACACCCACGTCGACCCAGAATGGCCGCGCGCTCCTCAGGGGAAAGGACACCACGAGGAGGGACGAAGCCCTGAGGGAGGTCCTCCTGAGGGACCTCCGGGGGCGACGTGCCAGCGTGACCGGGGCGGCTGCGTGCCCGAGAGAGGGCGGAGAGCGCGAGCTGAAGGCGCTCAGCTGCAGGGAGGGTAGAGTCCTCCAAGTGATAGTGGACGGCCTCGCAGAGATCGAGGTCGTCGCTGTGGTCGCCCTCAGGTGACAGTGGGGCAACAACGTCCTGCTCACTATACTCCAGCGCGCTGAAGCGGCGCGAGAAGTGGTGGCCCTGCTGCGTGGAACGGCGGGGGCGACCGCGGAAAGGGGAACGGGATGGGAAGTGCCATGAGAGGAGGAGGAGGCGTAGCCCGTGCGCTGGGGCTGGAAGGAGGTGGCGGGGTGAAGACGGGCTCGCATCCGTTGATGGTCCCTGGCGGCCTCGTAAGCCTGTGGGGCCGATGTGAACTCGCATCGCCATAGCTCGGAGCGGTACTCGAGCGGGAGGCTGGCCAAGAAACGATTAATAAGGGCAGCCTCGGGAAGGAACGCCACGTCACAAACGAGGCGGGCGTCCTGAAAGACCTGGATGTGGCGATCCGGGCTGGCAGCGCCACCAGAGCCGGACCAGCGTGTAGTGACGACACGCTCAAAGACGCCAGTCACGTCATATCGGGTTCCGAAGCGATCCTCGAGGAACGCCTGGAAATCCATGAAGGTCGGAGTCCGACTCTCACGCAGGGAGTAAGCATAGAAATCCTCCCAGGCGTCGAAAGGAGCACCACGCAGGCGCGTGGAGAGGTGACCCACCCATGTGTCGGGTGTGGCACCTATGAGCTGGAGCGTGCGGGTGGTAGCCTGCAGCATCCTAGACACGCGTATGCCTGTACCGTCATACAAGGGAATGTCCGACAAGCGGATGAGTGGTGTACCACCGTTTTGGCGGTGAGGGGAACAGGAAGCAGGGGACTACGCTACGGTGGAAAAATAAGTCGGCACAGGTCCTGGAGGAGGAGGAGGTGCAGCTGACTGTACGTCCGGGCCTCATGGTGGAGCGGCGGGGGAAGCAGCGGCAGGCTGCACGGGAGCTTCGGTAGAAGAGGTCGCGGCGACCGAGGGGATGGGGAGGAGGTAGGATGGAGATTGGTAGGGTGCAGGGCGAGGGAAACGAGCCTGCATGGAAGGAAGAATAGAGGAAGAAGGGGGTGCACCGGAAGGCGCGGCTGCCTATGAGGGTGGGGGTGGCTGAAGGCGTGAGAGGGCGAGGTCGGTCCGGAGCCGAGCGATCTCGTCCTCGAGACTTCGAACGTAGGTCGAGCGAGGTGTGGAAGGGGGAGACGCACGAGCGACGCGAGGCATCCCACAAGGGGGAGAGCCAGATGGCGCTGCGGTCGTGCGAAGAGGGGGGAGAAGTGGGGCACCCGGAAAAGCTGAGACCATGGTAGCGGGTTGTGGTCTCGTGGCCGTCGTGACCGGAATCTGGGCGGGTGCGCCCGTGGACTGAGGGAGGGCCTGACTCATGGCGGTCGTCGTGCTAGGTGCGTGGACGGTTACCAAGATGGTTGGGTCGGGGGCAGCGGAGGAGGAAGCTCCACCATGACCACCCTGTCGGAAGGCGGGGGACCCGGACTGGGAGCCAGGAGAAGAGATAGGGTGAGGAGAGGAAGGACGACCAGCGTCTTGGAGTTGCCGCATGCCGGCGGCAAGGGTCGCCACCTGCGCCTGTAAGGGCGCGAGGGTCGCGAGTTGCGCCTGGATGGGCGCCAGGAAGGAGGTGAGGAGGGTGTGCAGATCCCCCTGGGGTTGATGGCCCTGGTCCGCCGGCACGGGTGTGGAGCCCGATGCCGTGGTCATCGCCGTGTCGACGGCGTGTGACACACCGTCAGCCATGGGGCGATGACGGACCGGACTGGAGGGGGCCAGAAGAGGTCCGCGTGAGCGGAGGGTGTAGGGGGAAGTCCGAGGTAGAAAGTGGCGAACGACGCTAGCAAGGCTAGCGCGGGCGCCGTCAAAGGGGGAAGGGTGGTTCGGGTCCAGGGTGCCCGAAGAGGACGGGGAAGTA
>BFEA01000941.1:345466-361122 GCA_003427395.1 Chara braunii | reverse complement strand
CCCCCGAAATTTCACTTTTTTTTTTTTTTTTAGTTGATTATGCTGGGGGACGCCATGCGCAAGCGATGTGCACGCCCCGATTTTGGGCGCGGGTGGCAGCCGCAAGAAAACTTGGCCGTGCGGCCTAGGGCGCGGGGCCGTGGTTGACTCCTAGGTCAAGGGTGCCACATAGCCGAATAGGGAAAAGTTTGTCGGGCAAAGGGAGTTGTCTCCATGTATGGAGAAAAGTAAGTATGAATGACGCATAAATTGTCCAGTGTTAGGTCAGGCCTTACAAATCTTCTATCTTCATCCTCTTTATGATGAAAATAAGCCGTAGGTATACGCCAATAATGGCCTCTACTCACATGAGTGCGTGAATATCCTCATTGGATTGAGGTGTCAATCTCCAAATTTGCTCTAGGGCTAGGTCATGCCAGGGGATCTCTGTTGAAAGGACAAGCCTTTTTAGCCATTGAAGAGCTAAGGCTTGCCATTGGACTATTGGGTGAATTTGGGTCAAGTATGCCTAACCCCACTTTGAGTTTAGGTGATAATTATGGTGACCACTTTAGTAAGCGACCACATTGTCAGTTCATATGAAAGTCAACATAACATTTAATTTATTACTTAGTAGCGCCCTACCAAAAAATGAAGTATGCTCTGGCTTAGATATTCATTCATCATTTGAGACAGGTTTGCCATGTGCTGTAAGAGAGACACCTCAAATACGAATGGGTGCCTCTAGAGGCATCCATTTGATTCTACTACCCTTGAGTCTTGCTTCCCCAATTGACTGCCATATTTGAGGCGTATGAAAATTTACCCATAAGTCTTTTGATCTCCTCCATATTTGTGACCGATGTCTCCACCGTAACTGTAATTTGAAGGTCATCAGGAAACATGAAAGTAATAAGGACAACCTCCCCTACCAGATATCTGTAATCGTCTGATATTACAATTAGCCCTAAGGTTGGCTCATAAGGCTTCCATTATATTGAGAAAAAGGAAAGGAGTCAACAAGTCCTCATGTCTCACAGATCTTTTAAGCCTAATGACAGGGGAACGAAGTTTATTGATCAATATTCTGGTTGTGACATTGGTGTGCAGTATTTGAATCCATTCACGAAACTGCGGTCTAAAGTCAACTTTATGACATTGTAAGCATGCGTCTAAAATGCGTCAATCAACATGGTCGTAGACTTTTTCAAAGTCTATAAAAAAAAATGCAACATTTTTATTTGAGTGACGTGATAGTTTGAGCATCTCATTAACCATAAAAATATTGTATTGAATGTGGTGTCCTTGAATAAACCCTGTCCGAGAATGATGAATTATATTGGTTATTAAGGAATCATCCTGAACCTAGAGCTTTGACATTCATTTTATAGACTATCGTTAGTAACGTAATATGCTTATAATTACGTATGTTTGTCTTATCCTTTTTTTTATAGAGCAAAGTATGGATTCGTTGCCCCACAATTTCCTCATGTTATCCTATTTTCAAACCTTCTTATATAATTTCATTAAGTCTGTCGAAAAAGTTGACCACAATGCCTCATACAATTTTTTAGGAAGGCCATAAAAACTTGGGGTCTTATCCTCTGAGTCTTCCATTTGTACTAGAGCTACCAAATTTTCGTTCTTTGCTAGCAGTCTCTCTAAGACGTTACTATGAGCTGGTGTTAAGCTCTAGGTGAGAGGGGTATGAAAACCTACTATATCATTAGTATCCTTTTCCTCCCTTCCACTTTCTCTGGATGAAGTAAAAAGTTTATGAAAGAAGGTATGGCCACTTTGATGTTGCCTGCTGGTGTATTCGGTTAAGACATTGCAGTCTTGATTGGATTAAATAATGTCTCAATAATGTTGCACAGCGCCTGCGTGCTTGCAAGTGCAAAGAAAGTTGAAGTTCATCTGATTCTCGGTCAGATGTTTGGTCAGTTTTCCCCGGATCAAGTATCCTTGCGAATGAGCAAAGACCAATAGTCGGTTTCTAAGGCTAAGGATGTCGTCATGTTCAAGAGGGTTACCTGACTGGTAGTATTGCTCATGCTGAAGAATGTGCTATTGTACATCAATTTTTGGAACATATCTTTGCTTTGCTGTGAGTGTGATGATTGGGTGCGTTGTGACAAATCTGCGAGTGTGAGCTTGAATGGTTGACTGATCTCAATGGTGAAATAATCTGCTGCATTTTGTTTCWCTTCCCTYGACAACAATTGATTTTKGTTGCAATTTTCTAAATTAARACTGACGAGTCCACRTGGGYTGSRGTGGGCATATACTGCGTGCATGGATTTGTCTCTTGCCTCTTTATGTCTTYGTGCGGGTTGGTGYTTGTGCTGTCGAACTTCGCGTCAATCTGCCRTCGCARCCCATTTGAGTTCTCTGTAACAGATAAGCATGTCGTTTACGACGATGYAGATGTTATTGCAAAGCAACCAAGTTTATCTTTGTACTCTCGTAAAGTTTGTCATTAGGTGGAGGTGGTTTCATGTTGATTGATTGCAACAATTTTGATTCTCCCAGATTGTCGTCCCTTACTMAGACCTTATTGTGACACTATGTTGCCTTGGTCGGCGGCTGTTACCGCCGGTGGATATTACATGGAATCCCCGATATAACTAGCAATGGTGGAAGGTGGGGAATTCGTGTTCATGTCGTGGTTGATGGTGGGGTATCGAGGTGTCGTTCGCTTTCTGAAAAACAGTCATGGCACAAGCGTGTTGTTGAGCACATCGACCCAAGTGCACGGCAGGAGGCTCCTCTTGCCGCCACCTTTTTCTCCTAGGTGCACTTAGTCTTGGATTGATGTGCTTCACAGTGCTGCCGGAGAGCTTCTGCGTCCCAGTTCCGCCAGCTCCAAGGCTCCACCGTACGACGATGAGTCATCAGAGATTCAGGGGAATCTAATCGCGATGATGGCCAGAGAGGGAACACTGTGACACTTTTGGATTTCGGCCCTCAAGGCCCTTTGCAGTGTTCGCAACACTCCGCCTTTATTTTCCTTCTGAAATAATTTTGGCCTTTTTGGCCATTTTCAATTTCGCCCGTCTTGTTGTTCGACTGTTGTTTCAGAAATTCTTCTCCCTACATTTTGCATGAATCCCTTGTTTCCTTTTGTATTTGCAATGACATCCTTCCACCCGTGAGAATTTCAACTCCTTTCCCCTTTCTAATTTCGAGAGGACCTCTTGAACTGATATTGGAAACACTGGTTCTGACCCGGATTTGAGAGCAGGTTAACGGAGGCCCAAAATTTCAGACCGTTAGTCACGAGCGGAAAGTGGGGGTCCCCGTTGAGTTCGTTAACCACTTGTGGGGGATTTCAACCCCTTTACCCAAAATTCTTTGGTTGCGCCCCTACTCTCATTCGCATAACCTGCAAGGGTACAAAACGCTGTGTGGGGCATGAGGTTGCCCATCATAATGACTGCCTTGGTTCAACCTAAGCTACTACCTGTCCCATTCTCACCAAACTACCTATCCAAGCTGACAATTTCAGCTTCCCATCTTCCCTCACGATTGCTAGCTGCCCCCTCCTACACCATGATCGTTCCGCTTCGTTCGAACCATGTCCTACTGCTGCCTTCCCTTCCAACACCCTTCCATCTCTAATCTGTAGGGATATCGAGTCTCATCAACTCCTTGACTAGGTTCCTTGTGAGGGATTTGTTGCATTTACCGCCCGAAAACTGACTAAGGTTACTTTCCATCCAAATCGCCCAAAAGATGACTGCCCGACCTGCTTGTGCCACGTATCCCCACCCAAATTCATTTCTCAAGTCTGGTGTGAGTGGCCACTGGCCAGTCATTGCCCATCTCTTCGGATTCTTCCCAACTGTCAGTGGATGTTCTGAATTCCAGAAGGTTCTCCAGGTGTTTATTCCACCAGTTCCACCAGAATGCTGACTTTCGGCACTCCCACAGTCCCACCAAAGGTGTATGAATATGATTCAGAGTCTTCAGACACTTTGCCACATCTCCCACATATYAGATTAGCTGGGATGTGTGAYGCTCAACCTCACGCCCTGCGCTGTTTTCCGGTCGGAGTCGTTTTGATTTGCGGAAGGGCCCTGGGAGGACAGCGAAGATGGGTTGTGCCAAGGATTTTTGGAAAAGTTGAGTGTGGGGACATAGAAAAAACTGAAATCCCCTATGAAGGTCCGACTTTAGTAAGAAGGAGGTCCGCCGCTGCGCGGGTTTAAATGAGAAAAAGGCGCGCGCGGGACTCGCGGTTATGGGAAATTCAATCCAAAAAGTATCGYTGGACTTCCCAGCGAGYCGTYGCTCTTCGTTTCGCGTGAAAGGGGGCGGGTACACACGTGGTATCCTGTTTATGGATGAGGTCTCGTCAGCGCTCGTTACACAACTCCGAGTCCGACGTGGAGGGCCTCAATTGAGTAGCGTTCTCCTTGTGCTCGTCCTTGCCACGTGTGCGGAAGTGAAAACCCTTGGCCTGGTAACGCTTGAAGTGGCGACAATCGCTGCACAGAGTGTTAGGCCAGTGAGGCTCCACTGCCGTCCATAGAACCATGATCACTTCGTTAAATGACAACAACAACGAATAGGGTGGAAAGTGCGTATCGATGATAACAAAACCCGCACCGACGAATCGAGAGCACGGAGTTTCGGGAGGAAACTAGTAGCGTCCTCCGATCTTGCCGACGACTTCTCGTACGTCCCACTCGCATACACGTATCCTTTCCTCGTTGTACGGGAAGGGGCGCGGGGTGGGCACGGGAAGTTGGCACCCGGTCGGGTTGGGGCCGTCAGTCCACATGGCAGCAAAGGCAAGCTCAAAACAGATCTTAATCATACATCTTTCGTTTGACACTCTAGGCCGCCAGATCATTCAGTCGATCAGCCAATCATCCTTGCAATCATGCTATAACAAGCTCTCTAATACGACTTACCGTATGCACATACCGAAGTGAGAGAAACAAGGTTACCATAATTCATCCATTAGAACATAACATGACCGGAGAAGAGAGAGTGAGGGAGTATGGACACAGATCAGGGGGGAGGAACGAGTAGAAATCCCGACTTAAAAGCTGAGTGATCAGAACTCACGCTCGAAGATACAAATTTTGGAGCAAAAAGAAAGCACTTCTGTAAAATTCCACCATAGCCCCAAACCATGCATTCACTCACTTCCGACTCGAACATCTCACTTGCAGCGACGATCCCGGTCGTCACGTGCCAATTCCACCATAGCGATCGTCACCCCGCCGACGTAAGTCTCTGCACGGCCCTGCCCGGATCCCACAGTCTGTCGGGCGATCCAGCATGCCGAGCGCTAAAACTACAGCCAGCTTGTCGGGACTTTCGACTCGCACCTTCCTTCATACCACCTGGCCACAGCTTCCCCGAAGCGGGCGAATGAGTCGAGAGAGAGATTTTTGGGACCGCTTGCGAAATTTATAGCTGCGAAAAAGGAGATAGACGCTAGGAAGGGTTAGGAATGAGACAAGGAGGAGTGGGGAAAGGCCCAGGGATACTCACCTGACGAAAGACATGTCGATCCTTTGGATCCCAGTTGTAGCCAATCAGAATCGTTGTGTATCAAGAATTTCCTTCTTACACGGCGCGTCTCCTTGGCTTGAGGGAGTGAAGAGGGAGTCGACAGAGTATTTCAACGCGAGGATTAGAGCTGGAAGAAGAAGAGCGCGAAGAATAGCGCGAAATGGAACCAAGATTCAAATGATCAAGAAAAAGAGAAAAGGCGCGCAAGGCGAAGGAGAGATGGAAAACGGTTACAAAGAGAGAAGGAGCGTGACCGCGAAGAAGAGCGTGTCGAAGGCAGCGTGGGAAGCGAGGAGGGGAGGCTTGCATGCATGGCGCCGACGCGGAGGCAAAAAGGGCACCAAAACAGTTACAACTGATTTAAATTGAAAGGTACCATATCCGCGCGGCAGAGCGAACGTGGGAGAAAGTGCTGTACCTATTCAGATTCTTACGAAAATTCCCAGAGCTTTCCAAGACGAAGTTGAGAACATTTATGCACAAGAAAGGACACGTCAGATTCCGCTCATTCCGGAATTCCTAACCGTCGACCCAAATTCCTAAAGCGCTCGCTAAGGCGCTCGTAATTTCCATGTATTTCCCGAATTTGCAAAAGACGAAATTCCAAAAACCGATCCGAAGGTCCTGGGAGGGACGGGGCCTCCCTTATTACGAACAACGCATTATACATTCATGCAAATACGAAAAGAGGCCTCGTCGGGCCATTTGCCAAGAATACCAAAATTTGAAGAGAGAGGAGGGGGGGTATGGAAGATGGCGCAGGTCCGGAAGCTGGCGCGTYACAGATGTGGCAGCATAACAGTTCTAACTATTCAGCAGTGGGAACTGCCTGGTGAGCTGGAGACACAAAAAGGAGGCATATTTCTGTGAGTATAATTTATTCATCTGCTGCCAGAAGAACAAAAATTCTTTTGTGGGAGGATTATCTGAGAAAATGACTGTCCATTTCTTGACGACGTCGTGGGTTACGTCCGGCTTGACCTTGGCCAGCTGTCAGTTGATATGTCCTCTGACTCCTATGAGGAGTAAGGTTGTTAAACCACCAGTACTTCGCCCGTACATCGGCCGCGGTGAAAATAGAGCCGCAATGTTTCCACCTGAATGAATTTAGACCGGAGCTGCCAGACCCGTTTGGCCCCGCGTGTCGCTGCTCGTATACGACCGTGGCTTTTGTAAGAATTGGTGGTTCAATGCCCCAAACTGTCGCTTCTCCTGATCTCCATCTTCATGCATTTGGGTCTATCCTRAGTTGGCTAGTTGGGGTGCCGTTCGCGATCACTTGCATGAGCCTACTTGTTTTATCCTCCCATTAGGGCCATTACCAAATACGTACTTTTTCCGAGCCCTCCAGGCTCCAAGACCTGTGGAAGCGGATCCCCTTTTTAAGATTGTGTGCTTGCCTTTCAATGGGTATGATCCCTCTTTTTTTTTGGATTTGTCACTGTTGTTGTCTCGGGCCTAATTCCTCACGAGACCCCAAGCACCCAGCTTTCAATATTCCCTGGAGCACCCCCACTCCCCCAATCCTATGTTACTGAGGACGGTCACCCCTCTTCCAGTCCTTGGTGGAGTGACCTTATAGAACAGTGGTCCCTCCCATGGCAGTACCCCTCAAGATGACCCCCCCAATGTGCTGTGCGGAATAGCCTCTGCTGATGATGCCGTCGCACAGAAGTGAGTTAAGAAGGTGGGCCGCAAGACTGCACACCGCCAGAATATCGAGGGTGGGCAGGGCCGCTTCACCAAAATGAGGCGAGACGAATGACTGCCCTCTATGAGATCTGACTTGGGAGTGTGTGGCATACTGCGTATCCACACGGGCCTGCAGGGCCCGACCAGAGAAAATAAAGGCCCTCCAGACCCTGTGTCGTTTCAGCCTAAAAGCCTAAAAACGAGGGCCATTTTCAGCCCCTCATAAAGTCGACCTGCCCTGAAATATAGGCGCCAGACCAGGGTTTAGCACAAGCCATTTTTAGCGCGTTTCAAGACAACCTTTGTTTGAACTGCATTGCCAGGGTCTGGCACACTTCGGCATTGGCAAGAGCAGCCTCCCTGCCGGACCAACACTCTGGAGGAGCGCTGCAGTAGTAGTAGCTAGCGCYAGAGTAGTCYTCAGYGYTGGGCGCTAGTAGGAGCTTAGAGTAGCGTTGGGAGAGAGAGTGAAGGGCGGAGGCCAAGGAGACTTACCTCCAGCTTCGTCTTTGATGTACCTGCAATAAGGCGCCACCTTCAAAGGTTAGTAGCACAAGAGAGAGAGAGAGAGAGAGAGAGAGAGAGAGAGAGAGAGAGAGAAAGAGAGTTTTTCTTCTTCCTCCTCTTAGTCTACCATCTCTCCCTCACCCTCTCGCTACCTGACTTCTCAGTATCTGCAGACGACGAGAGACAGAGAGAGATTGGTGACTTTGGGACTTGACGACATTTGGATTCAGACTCGACATTGGGATTGAGACATTGGACAGGGATTATTTGGGACCTGTACCGAAGACTTGGTGTTGACGACATTCCCATCTTCCCTCTCTTCTTCATGTGATCCCCTTCCTCTTCGTCTGTGTATGGTTGGGGGTTGGCGCATTCTTCCTGTGTGAGCGCCAGGCCCCTTCACACCATGTGATGATGATGATGTATGTTCGGCTTGCATTGCGACATTGATTGCCATGATTGGTCTGATCATTGGCATGTTAGCCTTCCGCTGCCCTATCCTGTACTATGTGAGAGAGGTCGGTTCTTGTTCTGGTCTGTACCATTACGGTATGCGATAGAGTGTGATGTTTGCGCAGGTTCGAGTACGTGATGACTGCAGCGGCTGGTTGGGCTCCCGACGGTGCAGCAAGAGAGGGTGCACAACCTGTTGTGGCTGGGCAATCACCACCCTCATATACAATCACAGGGAAAGGAAGCGGAACTGGGAGGACCACCGGGACCGGTGATGCTGTTCTCCAACTCGGATAGCTTCCCTGGTCCCACAAACTCTGATTTATGATGCTGGTGCTGATTGTTGACCACCGTAGATGTTGACGGTACCTGGGAACACAGTTTTGTAGGATGAGCAGATGTGGAGACGCTGGGACTATGTATGGCGTAGATTGACAGGTCTAGAGTGGCCCTGGGATTAGCGGGCGATTCTGCTGGGTCACTGGACCCCTGTTTTGCTTTCCTTATCGAATTTTCAGCAGAACTTACTTAATGTATGAAGAAAGTTGTTTTATGGGTCTTATGGTACAAGAGGTGTGTGCATGCATTGGAAGAAGTAAGAATTGAAGGTAAGGAAATGTCAGACCTAATTCAACAGTTCATACAAACAGAGATCCGAGCCCACTGGCTGAGAACAAAAATTGAACTGCAAGCCTGACAGCACTGCACTGAAACAAAAATAATAATTTGTAAAAGTTGATAAAACTGAGAATTCAGAAGACTTAGTTCACACTTGACTGGCTGGGGGATGTATCAGGGAAGCGACTGGGGGATGTGCTTTGGCCAGGAGGGGAAGGGGATGAGGTGTCCTTTAAGACGGATTACTAGATCATCTTCCAAGACTGGTTCGATGTCTAACAAGGAGCTTCATTGAGATCTCCAGAATCATTTTCTAATCCTTTCCCCCCCTCTGAGCTTGCTTTGGTGGATCTACAATGGTTTGGGGGGGGGGTTGAGGTCTGACACAAAATGTTGAGGATGTGGCTGCTAGTTTTTTTTTATGATATCTGATAGACTATATATGTCTGAAGAGGCAGCAAGCATCTTATGTTCTATTATGTGACTCTGTAAACATCAGGGAGGCGGGACTCGGTTTCCAGCAGGTGCTACTCCCCACCATCTGTGCTTAAGCCTCCAACGAGGGAACATGCGGGAGCTGCACCCACCAGCAGGAGGGCGATACCGGCCAGGGGTCAGCCGGTAGACGCGCAACCTCACGCCCTGTGCTGTCTTTCGTTCGGAGTGCTAGATGTGCGGAAAGAGGCCCAGAAAAACAGCAAGATGGGGTGTGCCAAGGATTTTTGGAAATTGAGTGTGGGGACACAAACGGAACTGAGATCCCCCTTGTTGGTCCGATGAAGTAAGTCGATCGTTTTTCGAGCGGCGCAAAATGCGCGTGGAAGGTTGGCTCAAGAGGAGAGAGAAATACAAATTCAACCCATAAAATATTGTCGGACTTCCCACCTGGCTACAGCCCGTCGTTTAGAACAGAAGGGCTTCGGCACGCTTCGCGTGTCTCGCTGTCGTATCAAGTCCCGTCGTCGTTCACTGACCAGTTCTGAATCCGACGTGGAGGGTCTTAATCGCGTGGCTCTTTCTCTATGTTTGTCCTCACTCCGCACACGGTAGTGGAAACCCCTGGATTCGTAACGCTCAAAGCATGGGCATTCGGTGCATAGGGTGCACGACCAATGGGTTTCTACTGTCGTCCACGGGATGGCGATCAACTCGTTGAATGGCAACAATATCGAGTAAGGTGGGAAGTGCGTATCGATAATGACAAACCCAGCCTCTACGAACCCTGAACAACGGTTTGCCGGAGGGAAGTATTATCGTCCGCCGATTTGTGCGACAGCTTCTCGTACGTCCCACTCACACACACGTGTCCTTTCCTCGTTATAGGGAAAAGGCCGTGTTGATACGGGAGGTACGGGAGGCTGACGCCCGATCGAAGGGTGCTTGTAAGTCCACATGTCAATCAATTGCAAAAATTCCAAGACTTCATCAAGGCAAAACACTCGCGCAAGCACTAATCAATCCTTTTCGACACGAGAGAGAGAGAGAGAGAAAACGCTCATCGGCTGGATCATGCATGTAACTAAGGGACCGACCCGCGACTCAGGTTCCCGTAAGCCACCACGGTGTTGATCCCAGGCGCCTTATTTCTCGAGGCTGCCCTGTAGATCGGCTGCAGATGTCGTGCAGCATAAGGCAGATGGCATGCGCAGTGCATTCAGAACTACAGATCTAAACACTCTTGCATTCTCGAACAAAATCTCGACAACAATCGTCTAATCAATGCAAAAAGACACGTACCTCCATACATACATTCACTGTGGAAGGTGCAAAAATGAGATATGCACAGGGATAAAAGATGGATCGCGGAATAATACACACGCATCCACCCTTCACAAGACAAGAAGACGGGGTTCTTGCATAGGGGGACTACCCAGGAAACTAATAGAAGAGTTCCGGAAGAAGTTCTTTCACACAGGAACAGCATGCAGACTCATTCTCATTTGAGAGAGAGAGAGACAAACATCAAGACACATCATCATTCAAAGATAGAGGAGAGACAGGGAGACGAGGGAAGAATGTCGAGATAGAAGAGGATAAGATCCGAAAAGAGGAAGTTCGGCGTTGCTGTCGTACACTGACGCGAGAGATAAAGATCCGCAACAACAAAGGCGCATTCGCCGTTAATTCCAATATGGCCCCAGGCCAATCACTCACTCAACTCCAATCATCGATCCTCATACCCGCACCGACGATCTCGGCCGTCGCGTGCTGACTCCCACCACTGCGATCGTCACCCCGCCGACGTAAACTCGACGCGGTTCGCCCAGATCTCACAGTCCGTCTTGGCGATCAAGGGCGCAACCGGCCAGCCTATCGTCAGCCCGACGGGACTTTCCGACTCGCACCAAACACTCTGGAAGCTGGCTCAGGAGTTGAGAACGTAAGAGAGATTTGCGGGCGCGTTTGCGGAATTTATAGTGGCGAGGAGGGAGACAAGGGAGAGAGAAGGCAGGGGGAAAGTCGAAGTGTAAGAAACGAAGCAGGAGGAGAAGATTTTGAGAAGAGGGCTCCGTGGAAGCGATGTTGATCCCTCAAGACTCAATGGTTCAACCAATCAGATTCGTCGCGCAATAGGGAGATCCTATTGATCCACGTACCTGATTGGCGAGCAGGAGTTATCGAGGGATCGACTGTGCGTCATGCGCTGAATTCAGAGGATGGGAAGGAAAAAGGCGCGAGAAGCAGCRCAAGACGGGTCCAAGATTCAGATGATYAAGAAAGGGAAATGGGCGCGCAAAGAGGAGGGCGGGAGAGAGAGAGAGGGAGGGAGAAAAACAGTTACGAGGACAGAGAAAGAAGAGGGGGAAGGAAAAAAAGGAGCGCGGGAGAGAGCGATGCGGGGGACAGAGAGGAGAAAGCTTTGCATGCGCGACACCGTCAACAAAAAAAGAAAAAGGCATCGAAACAGTTACAACTTGCCTACATCCTAAACCAATTCAAAATTGAAATCACCATATCCGCGCGCGAAAGAGCAACGCGGGAAAAGAAAGTCCTACGCCTATTCGTATCCCCACAAAATTCCGAGACTTTTCCCCAACGCGACCGAGAACATTCACACACAAAAAAAACACGTCGAAGTTCCGCTTCTCCCGGAATTCCCAACTGTCGGTCACAATTCCCAGTGCGCTCGCTAAGGCGCGTGTAAATTCCTATGCATTTCCCGTCGTGCAAAAAGAAAAAGAAAAAAACAGAACCGAAGAATCACAAAAGCTTCCGGAAGATGGGGGCCTGAAACGCGACACCCGAAATCAAGAAAACGAAACGGGGTCTTTATGGGGTGGTATGATACAAGCGAAAAGGGTATGAAAGATAGCACGGGGCCGGGAAGTAGTTCGTCACATATGTGACGCGCAGGGGGTTCCAAAATTATGCGATCTCTTGATTGCATGTCATGGCGGAGAAGGAGAGAGGGAGAAAGAGAACAAAGTGATGCATGAGGAACCAAGCGTATCAATAAACGATCCAGCCAGAGCCCATGTTGACGCCATCTTCAATTGCCATCGTGCTGCTGGAATCATCGATGGTCGTCCAGGTGACGCCATCATCGTCCGCCGGTTCTCCGCGTGCTCTGCATCCCAGTTCGTCACTGGCCATTGAATCATAGCGTAGGTTGACGTCATCGTCGATGGCGTGATCTTCGCGAAGCTTACTGATCCGTGCCGTTTTTCCCTGCCGATTAGATGAAGAGAGGAGGAGAGGGAGAATAATCATGTGATCGGGATCTATCGCCTAGTTGGAATGGGTTAGTAGAGGCGGTACATGGAGGGGAGCTCACGGGGACGACGGGGAGGAAGTGGGGGTAGGTAGCGATTCATCCCTTCCATCGTCACCGGAAGCTCCTCATATCGGATGATCCGGTGGAAGCGAGGGAAGCGATCGCCGCTATGAGGGAGGGAAGCGAGGTAGTCGCGATAGAAGGAGGAGAGGGTGCGGAGGAGCGCCGCTCGAAAGAACTCGTAGTGGCGACAGGCGGGGATTGTCCCCGTGGCTACGCAGTAGACTTCTACCGCGTTGCATCGCTCCCATGCAGCGCTGAACAGCAGGATATGCCAGCAAAACGTGGGGGCAGCGGGCTAAAGGGATGGGTGGGGGTAGACGGTAGCGAGTAGGCGGGTAGAGTAGAAGTCGCGGAAGAGATGGGGAAGGAAGGGATGGAGGGGAAAGGTGACGGGGGTGCGGATCTGTTCGAGGGTGAGAAAATCAAGGGGTCGGCGGGATAACGTCCGAGGACGAAGGCCTATCGCCCGCATCGGTACGTGGGCGAATTGGGGGACGGGTGGGGATGGAGGAGGAGGGGGATCTGCTCCATCTCCGTCGCGAGGTGCTTGGGGAGGCGGCTGCGGGGTCGCCATCTTCGGGCTTCGGCGGCTCCGGATTCTTCGTCGGATCGTCACTGATGCGCAGCCTTACTCCGCTGGCTAACTCCAGCTGGCGCTTCCTAGTGGCGATTTCTTCCCGCTTGCGTGCGGCCTCAGGGTCTTCTGCTTCTGTGCCTGTGCGCGCAGCTTCCTCTGGCAGAGCTTCCCACTCAGATCCAATTTCTTCTTCCTCCTCTTCTTCTTCACTCAGCTCGCCCTCACTATACTCACTATAGCTTCCTTCCTCCGATGTTTCCTCGTCGTTGTCTTCTTCGTCGTCGTCGATCACCACTTCCTCCGCCTTCGAATAAAAGACGTGAGGGATGATGTCGTAAGGCTTCAGATACTCCTGCCGTGATGGTAGCGTATCTTCGTCCCTAGGTTCCTCCAAGCATGCAGTCCACTGAAGGTACGGATCCAACGACCACTCGAGAACATACGGAGCGGGGCTGTCGTCACTTTGCGAAAAGATGTCGGGCGAGAGATCGTCCGCTAATTGTACGATCGGCGCGATGAGCTCCTGCGCAATCAACTGGCGACGGGCCGGCCGTACCGATCCAAAGAGAAAGCCGAGAAGGTCACCTCGACGTTAGTTCTCCAAGCTTGTATGATCAGCAACTCCAAATTTTCGATCCACGCGTTGGTCTGCGTCCACGTCACCTGTACTCGGGCCAAGCAGAAGGACAGGTCGTTAAAAGTTTCGCGCCACAGTCGCCAATGCCCAAGATTTATAAGCGGGACAGAAAGAGGCTGGAAAGAGAAGGAAAGAGAAGGATGAAGATCGGACTGCCAGAAGGTGGGGAAAAGAGAGGGGAGACTGAAGATGGAGAGAGGAGCGAGGGGATCGGCGTGGTTCATTGGGGACGTGGGAAAGGGACGAGGGTGGGGATCGCAACCGGCGGCTCGCGCGGAGAACGGCGGATCTCGCCAAGATCCGGTGCAAAGGTCGAGATGAGGTTATACCCTAGCCGAGCAAGACCGTGCTGCCACACGTTTGACACCTGCTCCGTCCACTCTCGCAGCGAGGCCAAGATCGCGGTATGCCACTGTGATTGAGCGAGTTGATATCGCCGCTGAAAGCCGCAACCGTGGTGACGTGGCTTGTTCCGGGAGCCGCTCGCCGATGAACTGCTATTACCTCCGCCAGTACCACTGCCTGTGAGCTCCCTTCGAACCGAAACGAGGCGACGACACACACACCCACGTCGCAGAAGAACTGCGCCAAACACCGAAGATCTGTATTGAGCCGTGGTTGACGGACTTGCCGAATTCTCGAGATGTGGCCACGTGGCTGCAACAGCTATTCGTCAAGAGCCCGCTCTGTGATGAAACTCATGGCGAGGTCGGAGAGGAAGACGAAGGGCGGGAGGGAGAGAGCGGAGAGAGAGTTAGATCGTCGTCGTTCTCCTCGCTTTCGGAGGAGGGAGAAGGAGGAACGTGAGAGGGGGGAAGAGGACGAAGGTAGGAGGTATGCCGGACGATGGGGGCAGACCTATGGTTGGTACTAGCCTCAGGCGCGATGCGCACCGTGTTGGCGCTGTTAGGACCGAGCTCGACAACGCGAAAGCAGCCAGAGAACTTGAGAGCGAGTTTGCGGTCGCGTGCACATTTACGTACTTGCACTAGGCCCCCTAATTTATATTGATGCTGGGGCCCAGCATTTCCATTCCGAGCCTCATAGCTACGGACCTGCCTACCGTGGGCCAGATCGGTCATCCTTTGTCTTTTTCAGGCTAGCTTCGGGACGGCCCGCTCCATTAGTTCGGTGTACCTTTTGGCCTTGGCCTTAAGAGCTGTACGCGTGTCTCTACCCCCTGCTTCGGCAATTTCCGAGTTACCCCGGTAGTCGACACAGGGGAGGCTATTAGTACGAAGTTGAAAAGGGGTAAACCCCGTGGATTCGTGAGAGGTGGCCCGGTGGATCCCGACGATCTGATATACGATCTCGGGCCACGGACGCGTGTCGTGTGCCGCTAAATTCCTGCGAAGGGCGGTTTTAATCATACAGTTGACATTCTCAGCCAACCCGTTCGACTGGGACACGTGGGGTGCCGTATGTCGGAGCGTGACGCCCCTTCGTGCGAGCAGTTAGTCTACTTCTCCCTTAAATTCGGACTCATTGTCGGTTAGAATTTCTTCCGTATCTAGATGGGTATAGAGGAACCGTTCAATGTACGTGACTATTTTTGCGGCCTTTCGGGTCTTATAGGGATAAACCTCGATGTACTTGGAAAAATGGTCTATTAACACTAACAGGATAGAATATTCACAGCGATTTGGGCCAGGTGGCACGTCGATATCTGTTGTGTCCATACTGACTCGTTGGAAGGGGCGCTCTACTTCCGTTGGTACTATCGTGTTTGGTCCCCGTATTGGGGCGCGATCAGCGGCACAGACCAGACAGTTAGCGACACACACACAAGTTTAGTCATAACCTATCATACTATCCTACTGGAGACAGGAGACACACATAACCCTCCCACAACTATCTCAACTCCCTACCTACCCACACATATGCAT
>BFEA01000941.1:333585-345381 GCA_003427395.1 Chara braunii | reverse complement strand
ACAACTATCTCAACTCCCTACCTACCCACACATATGCATACATATCCCTACACACACCCACAAGTCTAGTCATAACCTATCATACTATCCTACTGAGAGCAGTATCCGAAGTAATCACGAGATAACTCTAAGTGGTGAGATCCCTGCTCACCTCGTCTCGAGCCACAAACTTCTTCAGCCTCGAGCCTGACACCCAATCCTTCCATGCTGTCTCATTTAACTCTTCAATTTGATACGCCCCGTGCTCTCCGCACCTGGTGACTTTATACGGTCCCAGCCACCTCTTGTCCAATTTCCGAGACCACTGCTTCTATAGGGACGAGTCATACAATAGTACAACATCTCCCACCTTGAGAGGCTCCTTTCTCACTCTTGCCATCTTATCCCACCTGAACTTGTCCTTGGTACGGCTGTCCGCGATCCTACTTGCTGCCTCCTCAATCCTGTCCTCAATAGCGCCGATCTGTCGTGCCCTCAAATACAGCAGTTCCTCAAAGGTCAGATCAGTCTCGAGGTCCTGCCGCCTCTAGGTTTTCAGGAAGCTTTCGATAGGAAACGTCGCATGCCTGCCGTACCATAGCGTAACCGGTGCATAGCCAGTGTTCCTCTTGATAGTGATGTTATCCACGAAAAACACGACCCTTAGAAAGTTTGGCCATTGGTTGGGCCTGCCATCGGTCCACTTGGCAAGAAGATTTGTGATGGTGCTATGTCCCCTCTCCACAGGTGCGTTGGCCTGAGGGTGCGCTGCAGTAGTGTACTCAGCGATTACCCCATACTTCTTCAAAAGAGCCTTCACTTCTCCACAGGTGAATTCGGACCCCCTATCCATCACAAACCTGGAAACAAAGGGGTAGCGAAGATAATACTCCTCAATGCATCGGGCTAGCATCTCGCCAGTCTTCGTGCGAATGACCCTGCCGTCCACAAACCCAGAGAGGTTGTCCCGTGCGTCAAAGATGAAGTTATAGCTCCCTATTCCCAATGGCATTGCCAACAGGTCCAAATGCACGACCGCTCCAACTTCACGAAGATACCTTGGGTGAAGCGGCTCTCTAGGTCTAAGAGAGGATCGCTCCTGACATGGTACACAAGACTTATAATAGTCATCAATCATCTGCCCCATGCCATCCCAATAGTACAACTCGTGGATCTTCAGGTATGTCGTATCCGCACCTCTGTGGCCACCTGCCATACCGTCGTGCAGTGCCGCCATAATGTCGATCTGGCGAGCGACGCCACAGACTACTCTCCTGGGATCCCTTTCTTTTCTCCTCATGAACAGATGGCCATCCCTCACCAGGAAACTAGGCCTCATCTTCTGAACTCACGCGCAGGCATCCGTTTCCCTCATCTCGCACGAAAGAAGCATGCCGAGTTCAAGGTATACCCCCTCATATTTTTCTGCTCGAAAGGCTTCTTTAATCTCACGTTCCTCAAAGTCGTCGTCCTCCCTTTCGTGGATCACATTATCACCTTCTCCCGGCTCTACCTCCTCTTCCTGGTCTAGTACCGTATTTCTGACCGTCTCTTCTTGAAGCAGTGCATTTGCCAGCAGGTACACCCCACCTATCATCTTCTTGTGCTCACCCACCTGTAGCGCCCCATTTTCAATTGTAAGCGGGTGTTCCTGCAGCTCGTACTTGCCAGCTAAGGCCAGCTCCATCATCCAACCTACGCCCGACATTCCCCAAAAATCCTCTTCAATATAACGTTTGAGGACCAAGTCTGGTCATCGCACATGTCCTGGAGGCGCAAGCCATAGGGGCCGCCCAGGAGCAACATACTTACCCACGGCCAGTGCCCAGGAGTTGATGTGAAGTCTTACATCCTCCTCACTGTCCAGGAACCCGTCAACCGGTGGAGTATCGTCGATCACTCCTTGATGGTTCTTGTCCCAGTCGACTCGGCTCAGCCCGTCTGCCCTATTCTTAGTCCCAGGAATTCGCTCCAACTCGAAGTCAAACATCCAGATGTACGTCAGCCATCTGGCGATAGTTGGATTTGACGGAGCGAAGTTCTTGAGAGAACCAGCCAGAGCCGTAGCGTCCACCCTCAATACGAACCTATTGCCAAAGAGGTAGTTTCTGAAGATCCTAAAATAGTGAAGAACCGCCAAGGTTTCGCGCTTGAACTGAGAGTAGTTCCTTTCAGACGTATTGAGCGTCCGACTTTCAAACCTTAGTGGTCGTTCCTCCCCATTGGGATCTCGCTAGATTAACACACCTCCCAGTGCAGTTGGCCTTGCGTCTGTCTCTACGATGAACGGCCTGGTCATCACCGCCTCATGTTCCGGTACCCCCAGTACTAGACCTCCTTCCTCAAACTCCTTCTTCAGGTCTTTTCTCACCGACTCTTGTCTGTCTCCCCATTCCCAGTCTTGTCCTTGACGCACGAACTTTCGTAATTGCTCCGTCTTTGTCGCAAACCCCTTAATAAAGATCCTCCAAAACCCACACGTGCCCAGAAAATTTCTCACCTCCGTGATAATCTGGAACGGTGTTGGCCATTCGAGAATCTTGTTACTCTTCTAAGTATCTGGTCGACGACCCCTCTCGTCGCACACAAATCCTAAGATAGTGGCACCACTCATGCAGTTCCTCGATTTTGGCCCACTGGCAGTGAGGTTATGCTCCTCCAAGAGATCCAGGACCTTGCACAAGTCTTGCACATGATCCCACACAAAGCGCTTGATTCCTGGCATCACCTCCTGCTCATCCTTCTCTTTGGGCCCTTTCACAGCCAGATCATCAATGTAAGGCTGCGTGATGTGAGGACGTATGGGCTGCATCGCCCTCACCATGTGCCGCTGGACCATAGCGACCGCATTCGTCCACCCCTGCGGTGCGACGTTCATGTGGATCAGCCCTCGAGGGGTATGCATGGCTGTCATAGGCCGGTCCGACGGGTATACAGGGAACTGATCGTAGCCTGAATACAAGTCAATGAGGGATATGATGGCCCTCCCAGCGCATGCCTCCGAAAGCGCATCAGCGTTGGGGAGACCACCTGTGTCCCTCACCGTCACAGCATTCAGGCGCTGTAAATCCTGTACCCACCTCAGTGTCCCATTGGGTTTGACAAAACAAAACCATGGGGACGCATACGGTCCGCTCGAGTAATCTGCCACATGAGTGCGGATCTTCCCATCAAGGTAGTTGACCACCTTCTCTTCGTCAGCGGGGTTAGGATGCCGCGCACCTCGCAAGTTCCATGGTTCATGGGGTACGGTATGTATCCTAATCATTGGGATAATATCCACGTCCAGTCAGCCTCTCTCATCATCACTGAAGGCATATGCAGCATGCCTTCCTCTTATGGTGTCCATGACAAGTTTCTCCGCCTGCACCGTAAGAAAGCCAGGCTCCCCTATGATCAGCGCCTTCCCTGTCTTGACATTGATACGGCATGGTCCACTTTCTGCCCTTTCTCGCATCTGCCGTATCGACTCTTGCTCCCGCTCGTAGTATACTTCCTGTTCTTCAGTAACGAGTACGGGAACGGGGCATGGGCGCCCTGCTTGAGCCCACCCCTAAAAAAGGTCGAGTTGCGCTTTGGGGTTGTGCTCCACTCTCTCCACCTGTCTGACCAGATGTTTGATATACCAATTCCATCTCTCCTGCACCCATTTGCTCCACTATCTTCTCTCTCAAGGCCTCCACAGCCTCAGGGTCCGTCATCCCATAGGTCGATACTATATCCATAGCATCGCCTATGTTTGCCAAACTTAGGGTCAGCGCCTCTGACTCTCTTACCTCCTCATACTTGCTGGCTTCAATCCCTAGCCTTCCTTCTTCTGACTCTTCAATTGTGAATGAACCGGGGTTGGGCCGGTTCCTTACGCTCTTGGGTCCTGTGTTCTTGCAAGTGATGACCTCGTAATTCCCACACACGGGGTCACACAGGGCGAGGAACATAGTCCCGTCATGTTTGTTGAGAATGACCGTCTTTGTCCGACTTAGGAACGACGTACCCAGTAGGATAGGGTGGTCCAAATCAGGCATCACGAAGAAACAACTTCTTACTTTTACCTTCCCAATCTCTAGAATCACACACGATGCGGTCCCTATGAAGATCGACCGACTGTTTGCTCCCATCAGAACCCCGTTGTCGGAGCGATCTACCTCCATCCCTAGACGCACTGCATCTACCTCCTTTATGAGGTTCATTTTTGAGCCGCTATCCACCATTGCTGTGCACGTCTTCCCTTTTACCACCACATAGAGGCACCCACAGGCTACTGACTTCCAGTCCATTTTCGTGCCTGTCTCGGCCCACTCAGCCTCCTTAGGGATTATAGTCCCTAACCGCACGCTGGCCACCATCTTCCTGGATAGTCGCGCCCTTAGCTCATTCCTGAGCCTGGGCGCTGAGGCCAGGACATCCCTCAGGTTCATAAGATGGTTATGACCTTCGAGAATCCTGTCCATTATCTCTTCTACGTCGAACCCTTCCTCTACGCGGACCGCATACCTTTTCTTCTTTACTTCCTGTGCCTTGTCTATGTCCGACTTGGCACCTCTCTTTTTGGCTCGCTGTTCAGCCTTCTCATCCTCTTCCTTCCTTAACCTATCATCTTTGTTATCCTCCCCTTCTGGAACGTCCACTACCTCTTTCTCTCCACTTGGTTCAGGAACATCCTTGGCCGGTTCTCCGGGACTCACCGGCCCTTTAGCCCTCGTCCTGACCGCATGTGGCGCCCTCCCCGTCCTGGAGGGTGGCCTATAAGTCATCCCGGACCTTGGCGTCGGGCCCGAAGTCGTGACATTTGGTATGTTGCCAGATCCTCCCTGCGACCCTGGACCAAGATCGTAGAGATATACCAATGACTCCTTACCTTTCCATTCCCTGACCTCATCACATATATCGGCCAACTTCTGTTGGTACCTCCCGACTTTAGCTATTAAGTCTTCCATTCTTTCCATCATTTGTCGGGCCGTCCTCCAACAATCTTCCCCTGTCTCAGCACGCAGCGGCCTGTTCCAGCAATATTCCTCAATCTCATCGTCGGACTCTACTATGATCGGTTCTGCCTTAGTAGTGTCGGCCTTCCTTTCTTGCTCCACCTCTGCGTTCTCTCCTACCTCCTCCACCCTGACGTCACTACAAACCTCTTTCTCCTGCCATATCCGAAACATGGCTGGTGGTGCGGGTGGCTCACCGGCCTCAGCCTTCCGCATGGCTTCCTTTCTCGTACCGCCTAGAATCTTCGGGTCAAGGTGGTAACCCCACTTGTCGTACATGTCTCCATCATAGTTGGTGCTAATTAAACCTTTGTCCTCGTCGTTCCTCCTGACGTGGCAGAACTTAATAGTGTGGCCTTTTTGCCCACAATGCCAACAAATGGCATTTCTCCAGTCTACTCTCCCCCTGCCAGCACCTCCTCCACCCTCTTGACCGCCTTGACTCCTGGATGTCGTCCAACCCTCGTTTCCCCGGCCTGCAGCGTTACCACCACCATTACCCCTGACATTTCCTCCTCGGCCACCATTCCCTCGCCCTCGTCCCCATCCTTGATTCTGACCACGTCCACCACCTCGGTTGCCTTGCGATCCTTGTGGGGCTGACTGCTGAGGTTGGTTAGGCGGAGGGTTTGGGTGGCTCACCTGCTGAGCTTGGGGTCTCGGGCAGCCGCAAGAAGCTGTGCTTATCTGCGGGTCGACACATGACCCATGAGGCCCACTCATTGGCCATGGGGCGTGTGAACAGTGCCCATGCCAATGACTTGAGGGTCTGCAACCTGGCCATGGCCCACAGTGTGCTCGTGCAGCTTGACTAGGTGACTAAGGGGGCGGCATGGCTACCGCTTGTGGGACCTGGCCCTTCCCTGAGCCTTGCCCCCCTTGAGCCAGATTCCTTGCTCTCCTTTGAGCCTTTGTCAACTTTTGTGGCTCCGGCTCCTCTTCCTCGTCCTCTTCTTCTTCCTCCTGCACCACCCCTTTTTTTGCTTTACCTTGGGTCTGTGGTGCCGCCATAGTTTTTCTTTTTGCCTCCTCTGCACCGAGCTAGGCCACTGCATCTTCTATTAGTTTCTTAAACTCTCGCCCGCTGCTTGTCGTGGCGTCCAAGGCCTTTCTTTTCTTCCTAGCCTGTCGCATTTGGAAGATGTCTACTTGGTCCAGCTCTCCTTCCATTACGTCCTCGTTTATAGCGGCCCAAGTGAGCTTCTTTCCTGGCGCAGCCTTCTTGGTTAGCGACGAGGCCTCCCAATTCTTGAAGTGCCCCTGGAAAGTGGCACATTGTTCTTCTTTCGCCAATCCGGGGACTTTCTTGGCCATCTTCTCAAATGTCGTTGCGAAAGCTCCCACCGTGGAGAACTCGTCCCGTTGTAACATCTCCAAATCTGTCTTCGTTAACAAGCCATCCCCTAACTTGAACCGCCTCTGCATTTCTGCCTTGAACTTAGCCCAGTCTCCTCCTGCTCCAGCAGCCACCTTCATTACCTCGGGCCGAGTTTCCCACGAGACGTACCTGGGTAGGAACTTGAATTTATCTGCCTCAGGCACCTCGGCCGTAACCTGCTCCAGCAGTTCCAGCCACTCGGATACTCTGTCCCCATTAAAATGGAAGATGTTAACTTTCGACACTTGAAGTCGTGCCAACTCCCTTTTCTCGAGTGCCTTGACGAAATCCTCTAGCGTAGCGGCCGGGCCACGCTCGATTTCATCAGCGTTCGGCATCTTCACCTCTTTTTGCTAACCAACCTGACAGGAGTAACAAGGGATAGATCGGTAAGCAGTTCGTCAAATTTAGAGGATCTGCCCTACGTCCTTCTTGACCATTCCACCTTTAAGTTTCGCTACCCGCTCCACCATTAATCATTCGCGTCCTTTATACAACCTTTAATCTTATACCATATGACTCAGTCTTATTATGACGTTATATACAACCCTCCTATAACTTTTTGTCGTTTTGCTTAGATCATTAGCCTGCACTTAACCTGGGTTGTACTCGACCGGTGGCGCCATCGGTCGAGCGCATTGGTCCCACACGGGGACCCTCCCGGCCGCGTCACGCAGGATTATGCAGGACTTGTCGCGGAGAGCGATTGCCGCTCCGGCCGAGTGCGTCAGTCGTACCTCTCACAAGTCCCTATGACAGGACAGAGTCACGCGAGGCACCGCTACCTCCACCTGCGGGATCTGACACCATCCCTTAGGTGGGTGTATCCCTGCCGAGCTACTGAACCACATGCGAAAGCTTTTCGTATGCAATTGCAGAGGTGGCCCAGCCGAGGGCGTTTCTCGTTCGCTGTAGCATAGAGGGTTACGCGCGGTCGAATGCCCAAAGATCGAACCCGTACGCGTATCGCCGTACTAGGGGGCTGAAATCCCAAACTCGACTCGGCGTCGGTCGACTAGGACGCACTACTCTCACCACGCGCTACACCACGATACTCATACTTACCCACTCATAATATACAGAAACACACACAGAACGACCGCCACAAACAACGCCACAACACCACAACTCCTGGTAACTTCAATATTCGACCCATACTTTTACGCAACAGGACCAGATAGGCGTCGCGCGCTGGGTTTCCGTATAAGAGTCGAGCGAACGCATGGCCTCCTCATGACAACCAGCCATGCGGGCATTCGCAATTATTCGCGCTGATGGGGTAATCTGGTGTACCCGTAGCCTCGCGGCCCTTGATAACTTCGAGGGTTGCCCTAAAGGGTGCAGGGTAAGACGGCCCCTAGGTCAGGAAGGAATTTAGAGTGGTGGTGAGTTGTCTGGCGCATCACCAGCGACATGCTAACCCTTCCGCCCGGAACTTTATCGTTCCACCGAAATAAACCCTAACAAGGAAAGGATACAAATACTCTCAATATTATCAGAGAGGACGTCGTCGAGATTATCCCTGTAGGGGTTACCTGAACGCACGCCTACCTAGCTCATCACCTCAGCAGAACAAGGATAAAACACTCTTACTCAAACACAAAGGTTGTGGGGTAGTTCACTCTCACGACAGTTGTGTGGTTTGCCCATCTAAATCCACGCAATACCACTCAGCATGGATCAATCGAGACTCTTCCATACATACCTGCAATCACATCACATTATCAAACAAAGATCCACGCACTACACGGGGTCAACTCCAACCAACCTCCCCACTCATACCCTGTGCTTTAGCCATGCAAGCCCCAACCTCCAGCCAACCAACCATAATTAAGTACTCAGTACTTCTGTTAAATGACCATTCAATAAAAGTCTGGGTGAAACCTTAACAAAACAAATAACATCACCAGGGCTAAAACCTCTTTAGGCTGAGTATTGAGGGTGAATTGGGGTTGAGTCGAAGACCGACAAATCGGCAACCGACCTGTTATCAGTGATAACAGAGGAATAATCTCTCTGAAGGAATAGCCTGATCAGATCAGGCTCTCAAGTGATAGCATAACAACCTGCATCACAGTACAGGCCAACGAAGAGTACTACTTACGTCTGTGCCAAGGGGAGATCATTCCCCTTAGTCGTACTCTAGCTCCTCTACTAGTACAAATTAGTTGAACACCTCCTCTAATCAGTTGGGATCTGCTAAGTAACTCCTAACTGAAAAATATTCTAACTCCCCAAATTTCACGAAATTTCGGCAGCGCTTCCCGTAGGAAAAGTGCCTTTTCAGAATTTCTAAGAGCCCAAAAAATTACTAACTTTTTCAGATTTGTAAAAATTTCGGCAGCGCTTCCCGTAGGAACAGGAGCCTGCCAAGATTTATACGAAGCAGAAAAAGCAGAAAGACAATGCAACTATACTTGGGACTAACGTCTAACATCTACCTGGCGATTCATACTCAAATGACAGCCAATACGATCTCTAGATGAGACCGTGGGCTAGCATTGGGCCTAACTCCTAGCAAGGTCAGTCCTATCCTCATCCCAAGTTTTCCCTCCCAACATCCATCTGACCTACCTATGACTCCAACACTTGGCGAGCATCTAAAGCAACTAACCTATCGAAAAGACACCCCAAGTGAGAGCCCACGAGCATACATACATATGCATCTCTCACAGTCGCACATCAATTCGTCCAAGTAGTTCATTAGGTCTTTCGGTTCTTCCCTTTGTAGGCCCCCTCACTTATGGCATAGGATCAGACAAGGCCCTAACTTAAGGGTATGTCCAACCTGCCTAAGTAAACAGTAGGAGTACGCACAACTGGACTGCCCTAACTTAAGGGTGTGCCCAACTCCACATAGACTCTAGTCATAAAACATATGACCAGACAACCCTAACTTAAGGGTACGCCTGGCTTCTGTTTGAACTGACGACATGAGGCATAAGACTAGACTGCCCTAACTTAAGGGTATGTCTAGCCAGCTTTACACAAAGTCACATAGGGCACAGGATTAGGCTGCCCCAACTTAGGGGTGTGCCTAACCTGCCTAGAACAAGCACGAACGACGAATGGTCAGACYGCCCTAACTTAAGGGTACGTCTAACCTACAGACAAGTACGAACGACGAATGGTCAGACCACCCTAACTTAAGGGTACGTCCAACCTACATCACATCAACGACAAGAGCCTATCACCAGACCGCCATAACTTACGGGTATGCCTAGCTGGCCTAGACAATTATAGTTACATAAGACAGAAACTRTCTGAAMAAGTACAACGACGTGTGACTAAGCCGCCCTAACTTAAGGGTACGCTTAGCCTCTGTAACGATAATCATATAAAAACAACCATTGATACATGCACAGACTATACGTGTTTCTCTCTTATTAGGCAGAGGATCAGACCTACCCAACTTAGGGAGACATCCAACCCTGCTTTGTGTTTAGAAGGGAAAATAAAACAAATTTATACTAACTTGCTGATCCTTTGTCTTATTACGAGCATAGGACCGAGCCACCCTAACTTAAGGGTACGCTCAGCCTGCCCAGGTTACCTTCGTTATATTTTTCATCACTTTTCTCCTCGTCTTGTTCTACCTGACTTACTGACTGGCTTTCCCAACTTAGGGTGCCCGGTCTGCCAGAGTATAAGTTCATATAGTATATATCCAAATTCTATACTTTGATTAACCTTAATGTTCATGGCTTATGATTGAGCCGCCCTAACTTAAGGGTACGCTCAGCCTCATGCCTGTGTTCCCCTCCGAAAAAAACACACACAAAACTAAGTCCACACAACCTAGAGTGTTCCCAACTCTGTTTTCAGCCACCCACAAAAGAAACACCAGGATTCTGAGACCTCCCAACTTAGGGTGCTCATCCTCCTGTTCAGAAACCCCATAAAAAAACAGCGACTGGTCCGTCCAACTTAGGATAGGCCCAACCCTCAAACCCATACAAGCAGAACAACAAACATGAATAAAACATAGCACTGAGCCCACACCAACTTAGGGGAGCTCAGCCTTGGGTTGACCCGGTCAAACCAAGCAATACAACTTCATCCCACCTTCCCCCAGTTCATTCTGCTCGACTTCACTCAAGAATTATCTGACCCCTCATACGTACTTGTTCATTTAGCCTCCTGCAAAACATATTTTGGCATACATAACAAAACAAAAGTAGTATCCTTACATGTACATACTCAGATACCCAAGGATAAGAAATAGGGGCAGGGATCACACGCGTCAGACGAGGATATACCTGAAGTTCCCTGCCTCCAGAACCCCGCCTAGGTTCCGGCAGAGCTCCCGCAATTGGTATGGAAACCTCCCACAGAGGCCTTGGCGCGGACCTACGGGTTGCAATCCCACCTGCCGCCTTCCTCTCGTAACATAGACTAGACTGAGATTAAGAAGGGTAGAAGTAGAAAGGCTAGACTCTCGAGATCCAAGGTCGGTGCACTCCACTCACAATGAGAGGGCCTTGAAGTCTGGAATCTCCTGAGGGCCCCGCAATGGTGCCCAAGAAAATCGCAGCAGCAAACAGTCAACCCTTGGTCGGATGTAGTCTCAACAGCCCCCTGACTGCCCTCCGTCGACCGCAACACCACTCCCCCTTCCTAAGCTCAATCCCTCGTTTGAGTCCCAGCACCCTTCCCTAACCTGACCACGGCCGCACACTAGCCTGCAACAGTCCATATGCGCAGCCTCAGATGGCGATTACCAGTAACCGCAACAGTTGTCAGCAGCAGCGGTCCTAGTTTGCAACAGTACGCCGCAGCGTGCCGCCGCAGCCAGCAACGGTCAATCAGCAGTCGACTGCCTGCAGTGGTAGTCCACGTCCATGTGCAACAGGCAACGGTAACTCGTGCTCAGTCCGCAGTAGCGGCAGTAGCGGCAGTGTCCCCTAGCTTGTAGCAAAGGTTTAAGCAATCCACATCCAGGGACCTGCAGCTCGAGCCTGGTATACCGCAGCAGGTTCCCACCGTCAATAATCGTAGCTCTTGCCTGTGCCTAGATGGCAATGCCACTGTGGCACGTGTAGTATGTTGCAGTTCGCAGTAATCCGCAACAACCTTGGGCAATCATCAGCAATCAGCATCTTAGACGCACGGCGGCCACCGCACCAGCAGATGATCCAGCAGCCTTTCAAGGTAACTCAGTGGCCTGCTACCACAGTCTCTTGGCCACAGAACTCACCAATAGTCCACAATCTAYGATCCGAAATACACCGACTGTGCAGTGAGAGGGTATCAGTTAGTAGTCCGCACAACCATCGCTCCGCAACCCTCCAGAAGGCACAGTAGCCCATCCAGCCTCTGTGCCATGGTGCCCAACATCAGTCCACCCACAGCAGCAATCCGCGAGAACACAGCAGTAGTCACCCACTCACCGCAACAACAGCCTACCGACGAGGAGCGGTGCCAACAGCACGATCGGGTGACTCAACCACAATC
>BFEA01000941.1:288275-313710 GCA_003427395.1 Chara braunii | reverse complement strand
AGAGAGAGAGAGAGAGAGAGAGAGAGAGAGAGAGAGAGAGAGAGAGAGAGAGAGAGAGAGAGAGAGAGAGAGAGCACAAAAATAAAATAATGGTTATCCTAAAAACCACCCCCGCCCCCGAAATTTCACTTTTTCTTTTTTTTTTTAGTTGATTATGCTGGGGGACGCCATGCGCAGGCGATGTGCACGCCCCGGTTTTGGGCGCGGGGGGCAGCCGCAAGAAAAGTTGGCCGCGCGGCCTAGGCCGCGGGGCCGTGGTTGACTCCTAGGTCGAGGGTGCCACATAGCCGAATAGGGAAAAGTTTGTCGGGCAAAGGAAGTTGTCTCCATGTATGGAGAAAAGTAAGTATGAATGACACATAAATTGTTCAGTGTTAGGTCACGCCTTACAAATCTTCTATCTTCATCCTCTTTATGATGAAAATAAGTCGTAGGTATACGCCAATAATGGCCTTCCACTCACATGAGTGCGTGAATATCCTCATTGGATTGAGGTGTCAATCTCCAAATTTGCTCTAGGGCGAGGTCATGCTAGGTTGTCTTGAATGTGGTGTCCTTGAATAAACCCTGTCCGAGAATGATGAATTATATTGGTTATTAAGGAATCATCCTGTTACCTAGAACTTTGACATTCATTTTATAGACTATCGTTAGTAACGTAATATGCTTATAATTACGTATGTTTATCTTATCCTTTTTTTTATATAGCAAAGTATAGATTCGTTGCCCCACAATGTCCTCATGTTATCCTATTTTCAAACCTTCTTATATAATTTCATTTAGTCTGTCGAAAAAGTTGACCACAATGCCTCATACTATTTTTTGGGAAGGCCATAAAAACTTGGGGTCTTATCCTCCGAGTCTTCCATTTGTACTAGAGCTACCAAATTTTCCTTCTTTGCTAGCAGTCTCTCTAAGACGTTACTCTGAGCTGGTGTTAAGCTCTAGGTGAGAGGGGTATGAAAACCTACTATGTCATTAGTATCCTTTTCCTCCCTTCCACTTTCTCTGGATGAAGTAAAAAGTTTATGAAAGAAGGTATGGCTACTTTGATGTTGCCTGCTGGTGTATTCGGTTAAGACATTGCAGTCTTGATTGGATCAAATAATGTCTTAATAGTGTTACATAGCGCCTGCGTGCTTGCAAGTGAAAAGAAAGTGAAGTCCATCTGATTCTCAGTCAGATGTTTGGTCTGTTTTCCCCGGATCAAGTATCCTTGCTAATGATGTTGAACAAAGGCCAAGAGTCGGTTTCTAAGGCTAAGGATGTCGTCATGTTCAAGAGGGTTACCTGACTGGTAGTATTACTCATGCTGAAGAATGTGCTGTTGTATATCAATTTTTGGAACATATCTTTGCTTTGTTGTGAGTGTGATGATTGGGTGCGTTGTGACAAATCTGCGAGTGTGAGCTTGAATGGTTGACTGATCTCAATGGTGAAATAATCTGCTGCATTTTGTTTCWCTTCCCTYGACAACAATTGATTTTKGTTGCAATTTTCTAAATTAARACTGACGAGTCCACRTGGGYTGSRGTGGGCATATACTGCGTGCATGGATTTGTCTCTTGCCTCTTTATGTCTTCGTGCGGGTTGGTGTTTGTGCTGTCGAACTTCGCGTCAATCTGCCRTCGCARCCCATTTGAGTTCTCTGTAACAGATAAGCATGTCGTTTACGACGATGYAGATGTTATTGCAAAGCAACCAAGTTTATCTTTGTACTCTCGTAAAGTTTGTCATTAGGTGGAGGTGGTTTCATGTTGATTGATTGCAACAATTTTGATTCTCCCAGATTGTCGTCCCTTACTMAGACCTTATTGTGACACTATGTTGCCTTGGTCGGCGGCTGTYACCGCCGGYGGATATTACATGGAATCCCCGATATAACTAGCAATGGTGGAAGGTGGGGAATTCGTGTTCATGTCGTGGTTGATGGTGGGGTATCGAGGTGTCGTTCGCTTTCTGAAAAACAGTCGTGGCACAAGCGCGTTGTTGAGCACATCGACCCAAGTGCACGGCAGGAGGCTCCTCTTGCCGCCACCCTTTTCTCCTAGGTGCGCTTAGTCTTGGATTGATGTGCTTCACAGTGCTGCCGGAGAGCTTCTGCGTCCCAGTTCCGCCAGCTCCAAGGCTCCACCGTACGACGATGAGTCATCAGAGATTCAGGGGAATCTAATCGCGATGATGGCCAGAGAGGGAACACCGTGACACTTTTGGATTTCGGCCCTCAAGGCCCTTTGCAGTGTTCGCAACACTCCGCCTTTATTTTCCTTCTGAAATAATTTTGGCCTTTTTGGCCATTTTCAATTTCGCCCGTCTTGTTGTTCGACTGTTGTTTCAGAAATTCTTCTCCCTAAATTTTGCATGAATCCCTTGTTTCCTTTTGTATTTGCAATGACACCCTTCCACCCGTGAGAATTTCAACTCCTTTCCCCTTTCTAATTTCGAGAGGACCCGTTGAACTGATATTGGAAACACTGGTTCTGACCCGGATTTGAGAGCAGGTTAACGGAGGCCCAAAATTTCAGACCGTTAGTCAGGAGCGGAAAGTGGGGGTCCCCGTTGAGTTCATTAACCACTTGTGGGGGATTTCAACCCCTTTACCCAAAATTCTTTGGTTGCGCCCCTACTCTCATTCGTATAACCTGCAAGGGTACAAAACGCTGTGTGGGGCATGAGGTTGCCCATCATAATGACTGCCTTGGTTCAACCTAAGCTACTACCTGTCCCATTCTCACCAAACTACCTATCCAAGCTGACAATTTCAGCTTCCCATCTTCCCTCACGATTGCTAGCTGCCCCCTCCTACACCATGATCGTTCCGCTTCGTTCGAACCATGTCCTACTGCCGCCTTCCCTTCCAACACCCTTCCATCTCTAATCTGTAGGGATATCGAGTCTCAGCAACTCCTTGACTAGGTTCCTTGTGAGGGATTTGTTGCATTTACCGCCCGAAAACTGACTAAGGTTAACCAGAACAAGAACCGACCTCTCTCACATAGTACAGGATAGGGCAGCGGAAGGCTAACATGCTAATGATCAGACCAATCATGGCAATCAATGTCGCAATGCAGGCCAAACATACATCATCATCATCACATGGTGTGAAGGGGCCTGGCGCTCACACAGAAAGAATGTGCCAGCCCCCAACCATACACAAATGAAGAGGAAGGGGATCAGATGAAGAAGAGGGGGAAGATGGGAATGTCGTCAACACCAAGTCTTCGGTACAGGTCCCAAATAATCCCTCGTCCAATGTCTCAATCCCAATGTCGAGTCTGAATCCAAATGTCGTCAAGTCCCAAAGTCACCAATCTCTCTCTGTCTCTCGTTGTCTGCATATACTGAGAAGTCAGGTAGCGAGAGGGTGAGGGAGAGATGGTAGACTTAGAGGAGGAAGAAGAAGAACTCTCTCTCTCTCTCTCTCTCTCTCTCTCTCTCTCTCTCTCTCTCTCTCTCTTGTGCTACTAACCTTTGAAGGTGGCGCCTTGTTGCAGGTACATCAAAGACGAAGCTGGAGGTAAGTCTCCTTGGCCTCCGCCCTTCACTCTCTCTCCCAACGCTACTCTAAGCTCCTACTAGCGCCCAACACTGAGGACTACTCTAGCGCTAGCTACTACTACTGCAACGCTCCTCCAGAGTGCTGGTCCGGCAGGGAGGCTGCTCTTGCCAATGCCGAAATGTGCCAGACCCTGGCAATGCAGTTCAAACAAAGGTTGTCTTGAAACGGGCTAAAAATGGCTTGTGCTAAACCCTGGTCTGACGCCTATATTTCAGGGCAGGTCGACTTTATGAGGGGCTGAAAATGGCCCTCGTTTTTAGGTTTTTAGGCTGAAACGACATAGGGTCTGGAGGGCCTTTATTTTCTCTGGTCGGGCCCTGCAGGCCCGTGTGGATACGCAGTATGCCACACACTCCCAAGTCAGATCTCACAGAGGGCAGTCATTCGTCTCGCCTCATTTTGGTGAAGCGGCCCCGCCCACCCTCGATATTCCGGCGGTGTGCAGTCTTGCGGCCCACCTTCTTGACTCACTTCTGTGCGACGGCATCATCAGCGGAGGCTATTCCACACAGCACATTGGGGGGGTCATCTTGAGGGGTACTGCCATGGGAGGGACCACTGTTTTATAAGGTCACTCCACCAAGGACTGGAAGAGGGGTGACCATCCTCAGTAGCATAGGATTGGGGGAGTGGGGGTGCTCTAGGGAATATTGAAAGCTGGGTGCTTGGGGTCCCGTGAGGAATTAGGCCCGAGACAACAACAGTGACAAATCCAAAAAAAAAGAGGGATCATACCCATTCAAAGGCAAGCACACGATCTTAAAAAGGGGATCCGCTTCCACAGGTCCTGGAGCCTGGAGGGCTCGGAAAAAGTACGTATTTGGTAATGGCCCTAATGGGAGGATAAAACAAGTAGGCTCATGCAAGTGATCGCGAACGGCACCCCAACTAGCCAACTYAGGATAGACCCAAATGCATGAAGATGGAGATCAGGAGAAGCGACAGTTTGGGGCATTGAACCACCAATTCTTACAAAAGCCACGGTCGTATACGAGCAGCGACACGCGGGGCCAAACGGTTCTGGCAGCAGCTAAATAAATTATGCTCACAGAAATATGCCTCCTTTTTGTGTCTCCAGCTCACCAGGCAGTTCCCACTGCTGAATAGTTAGAACTGTTATGCCGCCACAAATGTAACGCGCCAGCTTCCGGACCTGCGCCATCTTCCATACCCCCCCTCCTCTCTCTTCAAATTTTGGTATTCTTGGCAAATGGCCCGACGAGGCCTCTTTTCGTATTTGCATGAATGTAAAATGCGTTGTTCGTAATAAGGGAGGCCCCGTCCCTCCCAGGACCTTCGGATCGGTTTTTGGAATTTCGTCTTTTGCAAATTCGGGAAATACATGGGAATTATGCGCGCCTTAGCGAGCGCTCTAGGAATTTGGGTCGACGGTTAGAAATTCCGGAATGAGCGGAATCTGACGTGTCCTTTTTTGTGCATAAATGTTCTCAACTTCGTCTTGGAAAGCTCTGGGAATTTTCGTAGGAATCTGAATAGGTACAGGACTTTCTCCCACGCTCGCTCTGCCGCGCGGATATGGTACCTTTCAATTTAAATTAGTTGTAACTGTTTTGGTGCCCTTTTTGCCTCCGCGTCGGCGCCATGCATGCAAGCCTCCCCTCCCCGCTTCCCACGCCGCCTTCGACATGCTCTTCTTCGCGGTCACGCTCCTTCTCTCTTTGTAACCGTTTTCCATCTCTCCTTCGCCTTGCGCGCCTTTTCTCTTTTTCTTGATCATTTGAATCTTGGTTCCGTTTCGCGCTATTCTTCACGCTCTTCTTCTTCCCGCTCTAATCCTCGCGCTAAAATACTCTGTCGACTCCCTCTTCACTCCCTCAAGCCAAGGAGACGCGCCRTGTAAGAAGGAAATTCYTKATACACRACRATTCTGATTGGCTACAACTGGGATCCAAAGGATCGACATGGCTTTCGTCAGGCGAGTATCTCTGGGCCTTTGCCCACTCCTCCTTGTCTCATTCCTAACCCTTCCTAGCGTCTATCTCCTTTTTCGCAGCTATAAATTTCGCAAGCGGTCCCAAAAATCTCTCTCTCGACTCATTAGCCCGCTTCGGGGAAGCTGTGGCTAGGTGGTATGAAGGAAGGTGTGAGTTGAAAGTCCCGACAAGCTGGCTGTAGTTTTAGCGCTCGGCATGCTGGATCGCTCGACAGACTGTGGGATCCGGGCAAGGCCGTGCAGAGACTTAAGTCGGCGGGGTGACGATCGCTATGGTGGAATTGGCACGTGATGACCGAGATCGTCGGTGCAAGTGAGATGTTCGAGTCGGAAGTGAGTGAATGCATGGTATGGGGCTATGGTGGAATTTTACAGAAGTGCTTTCTTTTTGCTCCAAAATTTGTATCTTCTAGCGTGAGTTCTGATCACTCAGCTTTTAAGCCGGGATTTCTACTCGTTCCTCCCCCCTGATCTGTGTCCATACTCCCTCACTCTCTCTCCTCCGGTCATGTTATGTTCTAATGGATGAATTATGGTAACCTTGCTTCTCTCACTTCGATATGTGCATACGGTGAGTCGTATTAGAGAGCTTGTTATAGCATGATTGCAAGGATGATTGGCTGATCGACTGAATGATCTGGCGGCCTGGAGTGTCAAACGAATGATGTATGATTAAGATCTATTTTGAGCTTGCCTTTGCTGCCATGTGGACTGACGGCCCCAACCCGACCGGGTGCCAACTTCCCGTGCACCCCCCGCGCCCCTTCCCGTACAACAAGGAAAGGATACGTGTATGCGAGTGGGACGTACGAGAAGCCGTCGACAAGATCGGAGGGCGCTACTAGTTTCCTCCTGAAACTCCGTGTTCTCGATTCGTCGGTGCGGGTTTTGTTATCATCGATACGCACTTTCCACCCTATTCGTTATTGTTGTCATTTAACAAATTGATCATGGTTCCGTGGACGGCAGTGGAGCCTCACTGGCCTAACACTCTGTGCAGCGATTGTCGCCGCTTCAAGCGTTACCAGGCCAAGGGTTTTCACTACCGCACACGTGGCGAGGACGAGCACAAGGAGAACGCTACTCAATTGAGGCCCTCCACGTCGGACTCGGAGTTGTGTAACGAGCGCTGACGAGACCTCATCCATAAACAGGATACCACGTGTGTACCCGCCCCCTTTCACGCGAAACGAAGAGCRACGRCTCGCTGGGAAGTCCARCGATACTTTTTGGATTGAATTTCCCATAACCGCGAGTCCCGCGCGCGCCTTTTTCTCATTTAAACCCGCGCAGCGGCGGACCTCCTTCTTACTAAAGTCGGACCTTCATAGGGGATTTCAGTTTTTTCTATGTCCCCACACTCAACTTTTCCAAAAATCCTTGGCACAACCCATCTTCGCTGTCCTCCCAGGGCCCTTCCGCAAATCAAAACGACTCCGACCGGGAAACAGCGCAGGGCGTGAGGTTGAGCATCACACATCCCAGCTAATCTGATATGTGGGAGATGTGGCAAAGTGTCTGAAGACTCTGAATCATATTCATACACCTTTGGTGGGACTGTGGGAGTGTCGAAAGTCAGCATTCTGGTGGAACTGGTGGAATAAACACCTGGAGAACCTTCTGGAATTCAGAACATCCACTGACAGTTGGGAAGAATCCGAAGAGATGGGCAATGACTGGCCAGTGGCCACTCACACCAGACTTGAGAAATGAATTTGGGTGGGGATACGTGGCACAAGCAGGTCGGGCAGTCATCTTTTGGGCGATTTGGATGTTATGGTATGCGACAGAGTGTGATGTTTGCGCAGGTTCGCGTACGTGATGACTGCAGCGGCTGGTTGGGCTCCCGAGGGTGCAGCAAGAGAGGGTGCACAACCTGTTGTGGCTGGGCAATCACCACCCTCATATACAATCACAGGGAAAGGAAGCGGAACTGGGAGGACCACCTGGACCGGTGATGCTGTTCTCGAACCCGGATAGCTTCCCTGGTCCCACAAACTCTGATCTATGATGCTGGTGCTGATTGTTGACCACCGTAGATGTTGACGGTACCTGGGAATGCAGTTTTGTTGGATGAGCAGATGTGGAGACGCTGGGACTATGTATGGCGTAGATTGACAGGTCTAGAGTGGCTCTGGGATTAGCGGGCGATTCTGCTGGGTCACTGGACCCCAGTTTTGCTTTCCTTATCGAATTTTCAGCAGAACTTACTTAATGTATGAAGAAAGCTGTTTTATGGGTCTTATGGTACAAGAGGTGTGTGCATGCATTGGAAGAAGTAAGAATTGAAGGTAAGGAAATGTCAGAACTAATTCAACAGTTCATACAAACAGAGATCCAAGCCCACTGGCTGAGAATCAAAACTGACCTGCAATCCTGACAGCACTGCATTGAAACAAAAATAATAATTTGTAAAGTTGATAAAACTGAGAATTCAGAAGACTTAGTTCACACTCGACTGGCTGGGGGATGTATCAGGGAAGCGACTGGGGGATGTGCTTTGGCCAGGAGGGAAAGGGGATGAGGTGTCCTTTAAGACGGATTACCAGATCATCTTCCAAGACTGGTTCGATGTCCAACAATGACCTTCATTGAGATCTCCAGAATCATTTTCTAATCCTTTCCCCCCCTCTGAGCTTGCTTTGGTGGATCTACAATGGTTTGGGGGGGGGTTGAGGTCTGACACAAAATGTTGAGGATATGGCTGCTAGTTTCTTTTGATGATATCTGGCAGACTATATGTGTCTGAAGAGGCAGCAAGCATCTTATGTTCTATTATGTGACTCTGTAAACATCAGGGAGGCCGGACTCGGTCTCCAGCAGGTGCTACTCCCCACCATCTGTGCTCAAGCCTCCAACGAGGGAACATGCAGGAACCCACCAGCAAGAGGGCGATACCGGCCAGGGGTCAGCCGGTAGACGCGCAACCTCACACCCTGTGCTGTCTTTCGTTCGGAGTGCTAGATGTGCGGAAAGAGGCCCAGAAAAACAGCAAGATGGGGTGTGCCAAGGATTTTTGGAAATTGAGTGTGGGGACACAAACGGAACTGAGATCCCCCGTGTTGGTCCTATGAAGTAAGTCGATCATTTTTCGAGCGTCGCAAAATACGTGTGGAAGTTTGGCGTGAGAGGAAAGAGAAATACAAATTCAATCCAGAAAATATTGTCGAACTTCCCACCTGGCTACAGCCCGTCGTTTAGAACAGAAGGGCTTCGGCACGCTTCGCGTGTCTCGCTTTCGTATCAAGTCCCGTCGTCGTTCACTGACCAGTTCTGAATCCGACGTGGAGGGTCTTAATCGCGTGGCTCTTTCTCTATCTTCGTCCTCATTCCGCACATGGTAGTGGAAACCCCTGGATTCGTAGCGCTCAAAGCATGGGCATTCGGTGCATAGGGTGCGCGGCCAATGGGGTTCTACTGTCGTCCACGGGATGACGATCAACTCGTTGAATGGCAACAATATCGAGTAAGGTGGGAAGTGCATATCGATAATGACAAACCCAGCCTCTACGAACCCTGAACAACGGTTTGCCGGAGGGAAGTAGTATCGTCCGCCGATTTGTGCGACAGCTTCTCGTACGTCCCACTCACACACACGTGTCCTTTCCTCGTTATAGGGAAAAGGCCGTGTTGATACGGGAGGTACGGGAGGCTGACGCCCGATCGAAGGGTGCTTGTCAGTCCACATGTCAATCAATTGCAAAAATTCCAAGACTTCATCAAGGCAAAACACTCGCGCAAGCACTAATCAATCCTTTTCGACACGAGAGAGAGAGAGAGAGAAAACGCTCATCAGTTGGATCATGCATGTAACTAAGGGACCGACCCGACTCAGGTTCCCGTAAGCCACCACGATGTTGATCCCAGGCGCCTTATTTCTCGAGGCTGCCCTGTAGATCAGCTGCAGATGTCGTGCAGCATAAGGTAGATGGCATGCGCAGTGCATTCAAAACTACATATCTAAACACTCTTGCATTCTCGAACAAAACCTCGACAACAATCGTCTAATCAACGCAAAAAGACGCGTACCTCCATACATACATTCACTGTGGAAGGTGCGAAAATGAGATATGCACAGGGATAAAAGATGGATTGCGGAATAATACACACGCATCCACCGTTCACAAGACAAGAAGATGGGGTTCTTGCATAGGGGGACTACCAAGGAAACTAATGGAAGATTTTCGGAAGAAGTTCTTTCACACAGGAACAACATGCAGACTCATTCCCATTTGAGAGAGAGAGAGAGACAAACATCGAGACACATCATTATTCAAAGATAGAGGAGAGACAGGGAGACGAGGGAGGAATGTCGAGATAGAAGAGGACAAAATCCAAAAAGAGGAAGTTCGGCGTTGCTACCGTACACTCACGCCAGAGATAAAGATCCACAACAACAAAGGCGCATTCGCCGTTAATTCCAATATGGCCCYAGGCCAATCACTCACTCAACTCCAATCATCGATCCTCATACCCRCACCGACGATCYCGGCCGTCGCGTGCTGACTCCCACCAYTGCRATCGTCACCCCGCYGACGTAAACTCGACGCGGTTCGCCCAGATCYCACAGTCYGTCKTGGCGATCAAGMGCGCAACCGGCCAGCCTATCGTCAGCYCGACAGGACTTTCCGAMTCGCACCAAACACTCTGCCTARCCACTGCTTCCCGGAAGCTGGCTCAGGAGTTGAGAACGTAAGAGAGATTTGCGGGCGCGTTTGCGGAATTTATAGTGGCGAGGAGGGAGACAAGGGAGAGATAAGGCAGGGGGAAAGTCGAAGTGTAAGAAACGAAGCAGGAGGAGAAGATTTTGAGAAGAGGGCTCCGTGGAAGCGATGTTGATCCCTCAAGACTCAATGGTTCAACCAATCAGATTCGTCGCGCAATAGGGAGATCCTATTGATCCACGTACCTGATTGGCGAGCRGGAGTTRTYGAGGGATCRACTGTGCGTCATRCGCTGAATTCAGAGGATGGGAAGGAAAAAGGCGCGAGAAGCAGCACAAGACGGGTCCAAGATTCAGATGATCAAGAAAGGGAAATGGGCGCGCAAAGAGGAGGGCGGGAGAGAGAGAGAGGGAGGGAGAAAAACAGTTACGAGGACAGAGAAAGAAGAGGGGGAAGGAAAAAAAGGAGCGCGGGAGAGAGCGATGCGGGGGACAGAGAGGAGAAAGCTTTGCATGCGCGGCACCGTCAATAAAAAAAGAAAAAGCCATCAAAACAGTTACAGCTTGCCTACATCCTAAACCAGTTCAAAATTGAAATCACCATATCCGCGCGTAAAAGAGCAACGCGGGAAAAGAAAGTCCTACGCCTATTCGTATCCCCACAAAATTCCGAGAGTTTTCCCCAACGCAACCGAGAACATTCACACACAAAAAAAACACGTCGAAGTTCCGCTTATCCCGGAATTCCCAACTGTTGGGCCTAATTCCCAGTGCGCTAGCTAAGGCGCGTGTAAATTCCTATGCATTTCCCGTCGTGCAAAAAGAAAAAAAAAAACAGAACCGAAGAATCACAAAAGCTTCCGGAAGATGGGGGCCTGAAACGCGGCACCCGAAATCAAGAAAACGAAACGGGGTCTTTATGGGGTGGGTATGATACAAGCGAAAAGGGTATGAAAGATAGCACGGGGCCGGAAAGTAGTTCGTGATATATGTGACGCGCAGGGGGTTCCAAAATTATGCGATCTCTTGATTGCATGTCATGGCGGAGAAGGAGAGAGGGAGAAAGAGAACTAAGTGATGCATGAGGAACCAAGTGTATCAACAAACGATCCAGCCAGGGCCGATGTTGACGCCATCTTCAATTGCCATCGTGCTGCTGGAATCATCGATGGTCGTCGAGGTGACGCCATCATCGTCCGCCGGTTCTCCGTGTGCTCTACATCCCAGTTCGTCACTGGCCGTTGAATCATAGCGTAGGTAGACGTCATCGTCGATGGCGTGATCTTCGCAAAGCTTACTGATCCGTGCCGTTTTTCCCTGCCGATTAGATGAAGAGAGGAGGGGGGGGAGAATATTCATGTGATCGGGATCTATCGCCTAGTTGGAATGGGCCAGTAGAGGCGGTACATGGAGGGGAGCTCACGGGGACGACGGGGAGGAAGTGGGGGTAGGTAGCGATTCATCCCTTCCATCGTCACCGGAAGCTCCTCATATCGGATGATCCGGTGGAAGCGAGGGAAGCGATTGCCGCTATGAGGGAGGGAAGCGAGGTAGTCGCGATAGAAGGAGGAGAGGGTGCGGAGGAGCGCCGCTCGAAAGAACTCGTAGTGGCGACAGGCGGGGATTGTCCCCGTGGCTACGCAGTAGACTTCTACCGCGTTGCATCGCTCCCATGCAGCGCTGAACAGCAGGATATGCCAGCAAAACGTGGGGGCAGCGGGCTAAAGGGATGGGTGGGGGTAGACGGTAGCGAGTAGGCGGGTAGAGTAGAAGTCGCGGAAGAGATGGGGAAGGAAGGGATGGAGGGGAAAGGTGACGGGGGTGCGGATCTGTTCGAGGGTGAGAAAATCAAGGGGTCGGCGGGATAATGTCCGAGGACGAAGGCCTATCGCCCGCATTGGTACGTGGGCGAATTGGGGGACGGGTGGGGATGGAGGAGGAGGGGGATCTGCTCCGTCTCCGTCGCGAGGTGCTTGGGGAGGCGGCTGCGGGGTCGCCATCTTCGGGCTTCGGCGGCTCCGGATTCTTGGTCGGATCGTCACCGATGCGCAGGCTTACTCCGATGGCTAACTCCAGCTGGCGCTTCCCGGTGGCGATTTCTTCCCGCTTGCGAGCGGCCTCAGGGTCTTCCGCTTCTATGCCCGTGCGCGCAGCTTCCTCCGGCAGAGCTTCCCACTCAGATCCGATTTCTTCTTCCTCCTCTTCTTCTTCACTCAGCTCGCCCTCACTATACTCACTATAGCTTCCTTCCTCCGATGTTTCCTCGTCGTTGTCTTCTTCATCGTCGTCGATCACCACTTCCTCCGCCTTCAAAAAAAAGGCGTGAGGGATGATGTCGTAAGGCTTCAGATACTCCTGCCGTGATGGTAGTGTATCTTCATCCCTAGGTTCCTCCAAGCACGCAGTCCACTGAAGGTACGCATCCAACGACCGCTCGAGAACGTACGGAGCGGGGCTGTCGTCACTTTGCGAAAAGATGTCGGGCGAGAGATCGTCCGCCAATTGTACGATCGGCGCAATGAGCTCCTGCGCAATCAACTATCGACGGCCCGGCCGTACCGATCCAAAGAGAAAGCCGAGAAGGTCACCTCGACGTTAGTTCTCCAAGCTTGTATGATCAGCAACTCCAAATTTTCGATCCACGCGTTGGTCTGCGTCCACGTCACTTGTACTCGGGCCAAGCAGAAGGACAGCTCGTTAAAAGTCGCGCCACAGTCGCCAATGCCCAAGATTTATAAGCGGGACAGAAAGAGGCTCGAAAGAGAAGGAAAGAGAAGGATGAAGATCGGACTGCCAGAAGGTGGGGAAAAGAGAGGGGAGACCGAAGATGGAGAGAGGAGCGAGGGGATCGGCGTGGTTCATTGGGGACGTGGGAAAGGGACGAGGGTGGGGATCGCAACCGGCGGCTCGCGCGGAGAACGGCGGATCTCGCCAAGATCCGGTGCAAAGGTCGAGATGAGGTTATACCCTGGTCGAGCAAGACCGTGCTGCCACACGTTGGACACCTGCTCCGTCCACTCTCGCAGCGAGGCCAAGATCGCGGTATGCCACTGTGATTGAGCGAGCTGATGTCCCCGCTGAAAGCCGCAACCGTGGTGACGTGGCTTATTCCGGGAGCCGCTCGCCGATGAACTGTTATTACCTCCGCCAGTACCACTGCCTGTGAGCTCCCTTCGAATCGAAACGAGGCGGCGGCACACACATCCACGTCGCAGAAGAACTGCGCCAAACGCCGAAGATCCGTATTGAGCCGTGGATGACAAACTTGCTGAATTCTCGAGATGTGGCCACGTGGCCGCAACAGCTGTTCGTCAAGAGCCCGCTCCGTGATGAAACTCGTGGCGAGGTCGGAGAGGAAGACGAAGGGCGGGAGGGAGAGAGCGGAGAGAGAGTTAGATCGTCGTCGTTCTCCTCGCTTTCGGAGGAGGGAGAAGGAGGAAGGTGAGAGGGGGGAAGAGGACGAAGGTAGGAGGTATGCCGGACGATGGGGGCAGACCTATGGTTGGTACTAGCCTTAGGCGCGGTGCGCACCGTGTTGGCGCCGTTAGGACCGAGCTCGACAACGCGAAAGCAGCCAGAGAACTTGAGAGCGAGTTTGCGGTCGCGTGCACATTTACGTACTTGCACTAGGTCCCCTAATTTATATTGATGCTGGGGCCCAGCATTTCCATTCCGAGCCTCATAGCTACAGACCTGCCTACCGTGGGCCACATCGGTTATCCTTTGTGTTTTTTAGGCTAGCTTCGGGACGGCCCGCTCCATTAATTCGGTGTACCTTTTGGCCTTGGCCTTAAGAGCTGTACGCGTGTCTCTACCCCCTGCTTCGGCAATTTCCGAGTTAACCCGGTAGTCGACACAGGGGAGGCTATTAGTACGAAGTTGAAAAGGGGTAAACCCCGTGGATTCGTGAGAGGGCGCCCGGTGGATCCCGACGATCTGATATACGATCTCGGGCCACGGACGCGTGTCGTGTGCCGCTAAATTCCTGCGAAGGCCGGTTTTAATCATATAGTTGGCATTCTCAGCCAACCCGTTCGACTGGGACACGTGGGGTGCCGTATGTCGGAGCGTGACGCCCCTTCGTGCGAGCAGTTCCTCTACTTCTCCCTTAAATTCGGACCCATTGTTGGTTAGAATTTCTTCCGTATCTAGATGGGTATAGAGGAATCGTTCAATGTACATGACTATCTCTGCGGCCTTTCGGGTCTTATAGGGATAGACCTCGATGTACTTGGAAAAATGGTCTATTAACACTAACAGGATAGAATATTCACAACGATTTGGGTAAGGTGGCATGTCGATATCTGTTGTGTCCATACTGACTCGTTGGAAGGGGCGCTCTACTTTCGTTGGTACTATCGTGTTTGGTCCCCGTATTGGGGCGCGATCAGCAGCACAGACCAGACAGTTGGCGACAATGTATCTGACATCATGTCGTATGTTGGACCAGAACCATCGGTTCTGGTCTATAGTTGCCTCCGTGACACGTATCGCGAAATGAGCGGCCTGTTCTTCGTGAGCCGATCGGATCCAATCATATCTCTGGAATGGATGGGGAACAGTCAGCCACGAACCCGATCCGTCAGTTTTACGCTTCTCCATGTGATTGTTGATCCACCGATAGTCCCGAGATCTCTCGGTTGCCCTACGTCTGTCGTGTTTGGTGAGGTGTCCCATGATAATCCCGCTAATTTTGCCAATAAAATTTTATCCGTCAAAACCTCCGCTCGTCAGTATTTTTCGTCGTATTCAGGGCCGTCCGTACGGGCGGCCTCGAATCGAACCTCCGTGGGGAGTTTGTTCGTTCTACACAGGGGGCACCTCCATTCCTTGCTACTTGTCCGATATCGAACGCAGGCCCCATGTGCACGATTGACACACGTGACACATTCTACCCAATCGACAAACCCGGTTTCGAAAAGATGACAGTCGACCCCATAAACCCGTGCAATACACGTACAAAAATAGCAGAATTTATCGGGGAGGGTGGTAAAGAAAGTTGAGGAAGTGAGAGGGGCAGAATTAGTAGGAGAAGAAGGGGTTGCAGAGATAGGTGGGGTAGTCATGATGGCAGAGGAGGAGAGATGGGACCGAATTGGGGAGAGGGTAGAATCAGACAAATTGATCCTCATGTCTCTTACTGCTTTGACAAGATCTCCACTTAGTCGTACCGAGGTCCAACCTCCTGTTCGGGTTCGTTCCACGGAATCACCTCCTCACTCTTCAGAACTTTCTCAGACCGGTGCAGTCGTGTCAGTCCGTCTGCATTCCCGTGTCTCTCGTGCTTTCGATGATGAATGTCAAAGTCCATGCTCTGTAGCACCGTTGCCCATCGCCCGATCATGCCAGAGGAATCCTTCAATTTCTTCAGAGCCAACAGGGGCTCATGATCGGTTACCAAGGTGAACTTCCGCCCGTACAGGTAAGCGCGAAAGTGACTGATTCCCCAAAGAGCCGCGTAGCATTCTCCCGTCGGAGCGGCGTAGTTACGCTTGCAGGCGGACACCGATTTGGGCGCATACTCCACCACGCTCTCGAGTCCACTTTGTCCCACCTGGGCAAGGATCGCCGAGATCGCCTCCGGCTGCCAGTCAGTGATGAGAACAAAAGGTTTTTCGGGATCCGGTCTTATAAGGACCGGAGCCGAAATGAGAGCGGCCTTGAGTTTCGAAAACGCTTGATCACACTCCGTCGTCCAGATCAACGGCTGATCTTTGTGCAGCAGATTCGTGAAGGGTCCCGCGATCGCCGCGAAGCCCTTGATAAATGTTCGGTAGTACGAGGCTAGACCTAGAAAGGCGCGAACTTGCGTGATAGTCGTAGGCACCGGCGCATCTCTGACAGCTGCCACCTTCTGCGGCTCCGGTTGGAGCCCCTTGTCCGTCACCACGTGTCCTAAGAAGGAAATGGTGGTAAGAAAAGACTGACACTTCTCAAGCGCCACCTTGAAACCCGCATTGCGTAACGCATGCAGCGCCCACTCGATGTGCTGCACGTGTTCCTCGTAGGAACTCGAGTACACCAGAATGTCATCCATGTACACAATCACGCAGTAGTTGATGATGCTCTGCACCAAACGAGTCTTCTGTACGGAATTCTGAAAAGYCATATTCATGGCTCGCTGAAAGGTCGCGGGGGCGTTGCAAATACCCGTCGGACATCGAATCCACTGCCACGTACCTTCGAAAAGCACAAACGCCGTTTTCGGACGATCTTCTTCTCGGACAAGAAGATGATGGAACCCATGGCGAACATCAAACTTACTGAAAAAAATCGAGCACTCCCAATTGCATCCAATAACTCATCAATCCAGGGGAGGGGGTACACATCTTTGATCGTGATATCATTCAATTTTCGATAATCAATGCAAATGCGAATCCCTTCGGCCTTTTTAGGCATGATTACTACGGGAAAAGACCACGGACCTATAGCGGGTTCGATCCATCCATTTGCTTCGAATTCTTTAATTCGTTGAACAGCGGCCGCTCTCTGAGTTGGCGAGTATCGGTAAGGAGCGCAGCTAATGGGCGGATGTTCTTCTGTGAGGACGTCATGCTCGATCACGTTAGTCAAGCCGATATCATTATCATGCACGCTCAACACTTCTGCATAACCGTTCAAAACATTGATTAATGACTTTCGTAGTTCCGTGGGGACGTGGCTCGGTAGGGTGATCGTTGATTTCCCAAGAGTCTTAAGGGGTATGTCGATCCAATCAACCGGCCGCTCCCTTCGATCGTAGACACTTGAAAAGACGGAACTACTGGTGCGAACAGAGAAGACAGTCGCAATCATCTGTGATTCGACGGGGCTGATCATTTCGGTTTCTTTAGCTTCGGCRTCAGTTTCTGAGTCTGCCGAAATCTGCTCCACAGTTAGTCCTATTAAGTCCGTCATCTCCTGCATTAGATCAGGCACATCATGTACCGATGCTTCTGCCTTTTGTTTAATCAAGGCGATGGTCGCCCCTGTCGTCAGTAACGATCTGGGCGGGAAAACAGAAACGTCTAGATACCGTTTCGTTTGTTGATAACGTGTTCGTAAGGAAAGTGCTCCCTCGTACAAGGTACGAGGGGGTTCCAAATCATCAGCCAGGTCAGACACTTGTAATATGGGTTCCCCAAGGAGGACTGAAGGACTGACCTGGGTTTTCGGAGGCGTAAGCATGCTGTCTCCTGAATCCACGTGGAAGCTTCGGCCTGTGTCGGGGTACACTCGAAATTCTTCGGGAATTTCGTGTTCGAAAAGTTCGACCAGGTGCTTCAATTCATCCTCACTAGGCAATTCTTCTTCGTATTCATGTTCCCCGATTCCGCTGCCGATGTCCGAGGAAGAATACTCCTCGGTATCAATGCATCGAATCATCCCTATTTGGGCTGAGTTAGGAGTTCGTTTTATTATTCGGGTGGAAATTCGCAAGGGAACAGTTTGAGGCTTTCCCCCAGTTTGCGTGAGCACCAGCTGTTTTGAATCGAAGTGCAGACGGACCCCTACCGCCATCGCCCAAGGTAATCCTAACAACACAGAATAGGAAGGCACATCTATTACTAGTGCGTTAACCAGGACGTGTACTCGTCCGACCTTCACAACTACATTCTCAATAACACCCATGATTTTCATTGCTTCCTCGTCGGCAGAGACACCATTGTCTTTGCCAGATTGAGGAAGAATGGATCCGAGTCGTCCCGTCTTTTTGACAGTGTTTAATGATATGGCTACTGCAGAAGACCCTATGTCAATAAGGGCGCTAAACGGCTTGCCCCACACTTCACAATCACATTCCGCTCTTCCATAGTACCGGCCGAGCTCGTACGAAGCTGCTATTCGGTAAGCTTTGGGCTCGCCGGCTTCGGGTTCGGGCGGTGCAACTTCCTYGCCTCCTTCCTTCTTTTTCAACRTTCGCTGTWTGCGTTGGTACGTGAAGCGCTTTTGATTTTTCTGACATTGTTGTAACAGTTTATCGTTTGCAGCTTCAGATATGGTGAGCAAGTGTCCCACCGGGATCGGAACGCGGATATCTAGCTGCTTGAGCGCTCGTAACACATCGATCTCGCCCGTCCTAAACTGTGGACCGGGATTAGAATCGCGATCGACCGACTCGAGATCATCAGGGGCCAGTCGGATCGCTCCGATCATGCCTGCGAGATRAAGATACTCAAGTGGATCGACCACGTCAGCAGCGTCAGAGGAAGAGGCTCTCGCTGTCGAAGTCGTTGCCATCGAGGGGGAGGGCTGTTCTGGGGCATATGCCACGAGCTCTCCTCCTTGGGCCGTGTCCATCAATGCGGCCATTTGTCCTTGGTTTAGAGCAACAGGGGCCGCAGCCGGTGGGGGCTGATTGCGCTTTGGCTGTGGACAGTCTCGGGCGAAATGTCCGGGCTGTTTGCAGTTAAAACACTCGACCTTTCCTACTGGATTAGCTGGGTGAGGGAACTGAGGTGGGTATCCTGGTGCAGGTGGGGCAGGCAAGAGTGGAAATGACGCAGGGGCAGGCCGAGCAGGGGCCGGGTTAGGCTTAATTAGCCTGCTTATTATCTGTTCCATCCGCTCCATGTGCGCGGCCTGCATTTGGATCAAGTTGCTCATCCATTCGGACTGCTTGGTAGTGGCCGTATGGATCATTTGGGCAAAATGTAAGTTGGTTACGGCCGACGAGGGGAGTTCGTGGGAGATTCCGCTCTTAACTGCCGCTATCGGTTGATTCGCCGGGGGAGAGGAAGAGGAAACAGGCGGGATATCGGAAGCGATCCGGTCGGGAAGGTCATGGTCGAGGCGGGGATAAAACCGTTCTACCGCCCGGAACCATGATCGCCTTTTAGCCGCTACATCCTGTATGGTATCTGTAATATCTTCGTCTCCCTGACCGATATATTTTTTTGTAYCAGCGAGGTGCAGTTCCAATGCTTTAGCGATGAWAGCAAACAGCTAGTGTGTCTTCGGCGGGACCGTTTTCTGTAACTTCCCTTTCAACGTCGGACTTCGTAGATGATCAATGAACAAATCTCGAGCGGACTTCTCGTCTYGCCYAGATTTGTCCAGCGTGGTTTGAAATCTATCCACGAAATCGGGCAGCAATTCCCCTGGTCCTTGTGGCCGAGTTTTGAGCACGTACCAGGCGGCATCTTCACTGACCGTATCGAACCGAGCCAAGAAGGCTTGTTTGAAGGTATTCCAATCTACCCATGTATGCTTTTTAAACCAATCATGCGACATATTACGGAGTAACAAGGTAAGAATGCGGGGAAAATCACCCGTGCTGTAACCTTGAGCTTCAATGGCTTCCAGCCAAGCTTCGGGGTGGGTATGATTAGGGAAGAAGGGAAAAGGGGCAGGAATGCTAACGATCACCCTATTACCGTCTACCATTGGTATAGCCGGTATAGCCGCACCAGATATAGATCTGGTCACTGGCCGATCTCGGCGAGCGGGTGGGGGACTTCTTCTTCTACCTCTCGCCAGTTCGACTTACTATCATCAGAACCGACACTTGTCGGCTCTGATACCAACCTCACGCACTGTGCTGTCTTTCGTTCGGAGTGCTAGATGTGCGGAAAGAGGTCCAGAAAAACAACAAGATGGGGTGTGCCAAGGATTTTTGGAAATTGAGTGTGGRRACACARACGAAACTGAGATCCCCCGTGTTGGTCCGATGAAGTAAGTTGATCGTTTTAATGCGCGCGAAAGTTTGGCGCGAGAGGAGAGAGAAATACAAATTCAATCCAGAAAATATTGTCGGACTTCCCACCTGGCTACAGCCCRTCGTTTACAACAGAAGGGTTCCGGCATGCTTCGCGTGTCTCGCTTTCGTATCAAGTCTCGTCGTCGTTCACTGACCAGTTCTGAATCCAACGTGGAGGGTCTTAATCGCGTGGCTCTTTCTCTATGTTCGTCCTCACTCCGCACACGGTAGTGGAAACCCCTGGATTCGTAGCGCTCAAAGCGCTGACATTCGGTGCATAGGGTGCGCTGCCAATGGGGTTCTACTGTCGTCCACGGGATGATGATYAACTCGTTGAAACTTGAATGGCAACAATATCGAGTAAGGTGGGAAGTGMGTATCGATAATGACAAACCCAGCCTCTACGAACCCTGAACAGCGGTTTGACGGAGGGAAGTAGTATCGTCCGCCGATTTGTGCGACAACTTCTCGTACGTCCCACTCACAGATACGTGTCCTTTCCTCGTTATAGGGAAAAGGCCGTGTTGATACGGGAGGTACGGGAGGCTGACACCCGATCGAAGGGTGCTTGTCAGTCCACATGTCAATCAATTGAAAAAAATCCAAGACTTCATCAAGGTAAAACACTCGCGCAAGCACTAATCAATCCTTTTCGACATGAGAGAGAGAGAGAAAACACTCGTCAGCTGGATCATGCATGTAACTAAGGGACCGACCCGSGACTAAGGTTCCTGTAAGCCACCACGGTGTTGATCCTAGGCGCCTTATTTCYCGAGGCTGCCCTGTWGATCGGCTGCAGATGTCGTGCAGCATAAGGCAGATGGCRTGCGCAGTGCATTCAGAACTACAKATCTAAACACTCTTGCATTCTCGAACAAAATCCCAACAACAATCGTCTAATCAACGCAAAAAGACGCGTACCTCCATACATACATTCACTGTGGAAGGTGGGAAAATGAGATATGCACAGGGATAAAAGATGGATCGCAGAATAATACACACGCATCCACAAGAAGACGGGGTTYTTGCATAGGGGGACTACCAAGGAAACTAATGGAAGAKTTTCGGAAGAAGTTCTTTCACACTGGAACAACATGCAAACTCATTCCCATTTGAGAGAGAGAGAGACAAACATCGAGACACATCATCATTCAAAGATAGAGGAGAGACAGGGAGACRAGGGAGGAATGTCGAGATAGAAGAGGACAAAATCCAAAAAGAGGAAGTTCGGCGTTGCTACCGTACACTCACGCCAGAGATAAAGATCCACAACAACAAAGGCGCATTCGCCGTTAATTCCAATATGGCCCCAGGCCAATCACTCACTCAACTCCAATCATCGATCCTCATACCCRCACCGACGATCYCGGCCGTCGCGTGCTGACTCCCACCAYTGCRATCGTCACCCCGCYGACGTAAACTCGACGCGGTTCGCCCAGATCYCACAGTCYGTCKTGGCGATCAAGMGCGCAACCGGCCAGCCTATCGTCAGCYCGACAGGACTTTCCGAMTCGCACCAAACACTCTGCCTARCCACTGCTTCCCGGAAGCTGGCTCAGGAGTTGAGAACGTAAGAGAGATTTGCGGGCGCGTTTGCGGAATTTATAGTGGCGAGGAGGGAGACAAGGGAGAGATAAGGCAGGGGGAAAGTCGAAGTGTAAGAAACGAAGCAGGAGGAGAAGATTTTGAGAAGAGGGCTCCGTGGAAGCGATATGCTAACGATCACCCTATTACCGTCTACCATTGGTATAGCCGGTATAGCCGCACCAGATATAGATCTGGTCACTGGCCGATCTCGGCGAGCGGGTGGGGGACTTCTTCTTCTACCTCTCGCCAGTTCGACTTACTATCATCAGAACCGACACTTGTCGGCTCTGATACCAACCTCACGCACTGTGCTGTCTTTCGTTCGGAGTGTAAGACTGTCTCTTATACACATCTAGATGTGTATAAGAGACCAAGATTCAGATGATCAAGAAAGGGAAATGGGCGCGCAAAGAGGAGGGCAGGAGAGAGAGAGAGAGAGGGAGAAAAACAGTTACGAGGACAGAGAAAGAAGAGGGGGAAGGAAAAAAAGGAGCGCGGGAGAGAGCGATGCGGGGGACAGAGAGGAGAAAGCTTTGCATGCGCGGTGCCGTCAACAAAAAAAGAAAAAGGCACCGAAACAGTTACAGCTTGCCTACATCCTAAACCAATTCAAAATTGAAATCACCATATCCGCGCGCGAAAGAGCGACGCGGGGAAAGAAAGTCCTACGCCTATTCGTATCCCCACAAAATTCCGAGAGTTTTCCCCAAAGCGACCGAGAACATTCACACACAAAAAAGACACGTTGAAGTTCCGCTTATCCCGGAATTCCCAACTGTCGGGCCCAATTCCCAGTGCGCTCGCTAAGGCGTGTGTAAATTCCTATGCATTTCCCGTAGTGCAGAAAGAAAAAAAAAACAGAACCAAAGAATCACAAAAGCTTCCAGAAGATGGGGGCCTGAAACGCGGCACCCGAAATCAAGAAAACGAAACGGGGTCTTTATGGGGTGGGTATGATACAAGCGAAAAGGGTACGAAAGATAGCACGGGTCCGGGAAGTAGTTCGTCACATACCGGCCAGGGGTCAGCTGGTAGCATCAGGACCGAGCTTCTTCGATGGGCCAGTCACTGTGCCTCCCCTGAGAATATTAGCATGGCCCCTGCGAATGGATGACACACATAAAAAAAAAATTCACATCCTTCGTTTGGATACTGAAGCAGCAGGAAAGTCCATCAGTCCAGCGGCTCAGTTGGTATGTCACGCAAGTGGCATGCAGGAGGTCTTGGGTTTAACACCCATTCGCCTCATGTACCTTCCTGGGCAAGCTTGGCGCCTGCCACCTAGAGATATGCCGTTTGTCCCCCGAGTGGCATAGGGGAAGGGGACCGGAGGGGAGGCGCAGTGACTGGCCCATCGGTCCTGATGTTACCGGGTGGCCGGTATCGCCCACGTGCTGGAGCAGGTATCGCACCTGCTGCTAGTGGGTGCAGCTCCGGCATGTTCCCTCGTTGGGAGGCTTGAGCAGGGATGTGGCTGCTACGGGGTTTCCCGTAATACGATAATGACAATAAAAAAGGGCCTGAAAGGCCGTCTTGTCCAGATGGTTGGGCTAGGCTTTAAAAAAAAAAAAAAACAGAAGTCCATCAGTGCGAGGCTTGCAGGGGTCCCCTCTTGTATAGTCTTAGGAGTAGTAGTAGGAAGGTAGTGAAAGCCAATGAAAGAATTTGAGAGAATTGGTAAGGCTCGCAAGTGGCATTCAGGAGGTCGTGGGTTCAATCCCCACTGCCCTCATGTACCTTCCTGGGCATACTTGGCGCCTGCCACCTAGAGATAGACCACTGGATCCCCCGATCGGCATTGAGCAGAGTCTGCTGATGTTCGTAGGGGAGGGGACCAGGGGTGGCACAGGGATTGGTCCTGTTGGCATGGTCCCTGATGCTACCGGCTGTAGCCGGTATCGCCCACCTGCAGGTCGGGAGCAGCCCCCGCATGTTCTCTCGTGAACACGGTTCTGGCTGCTACGGGGTTCGGAATCCCCGTATGCCTACAATTACGAGTAGTGGTAGGTAGGTAGTGTGAGATGAAATTGAGAGAAGAATGAAAAAAAAAAAAGGCGCAAGACACTGCTGAGTATCTTTCCTACTCGGCAACATCCGAGACTTACGAAACACGGAAGCGTATAACTACCCACAGCCCATATTACTGAATGGTGCACCCATGAACAGTTGGCCAACTGACGAGAGCTCAAACTGGCCAAGAAGCGAAAGACACAGTCTGCTGTTTCTCTCCTGTTCGGCAACCTCCGCGGCGTACAGAACACGGAAGAGCGCGACGATAAACACCCTGATGTTTCTTTCCTACTCGGCAACGTCCGAGGCTTACGAAGAATGGGGGAGTACGATACTGGCCAGCCCATGTGGCTGAACTGAACGGTACACCCACCCACCCATGCCCTGTCGACAAACCAACCTGAGTTCGAATCCGGAGGGTGGAAGGAGTTGAATTGAATTGAATGGAAAAACTCTCTGGATGGTGGAGTCAGATCAATACATTAAAAAAAACAAAAAAAAATACATGGGCCGTGTTCATTGAGCCGAGAGAAGGGTAGCATCTCCCTCGTTAAGGACGGTAATAATGTCCGGACTATATGAACACATACGGTCTAGGCTACCCACCGTCAGGGGATCCAACCCAGATGAATACCTGGGCCCTTCTACAAAGAAAAAAAAACAAAAAAAAACAAAGAGAAGTGAGTTGTAACTACCATTCCCTCCGAAGAGAGCAAGTCCTCCCTGCCAGTCGTTAGCTCACAGCAATTGAAATTTTTTTAGAACAGCAATTGAAATTGATGAGACGTCGGCTGGCAAAGAAAGAGCGGTAGAATATATCCAGTGGTGAACTGAAATTCCATGGTAGAAAAACAAAGAAAGAGCGCGACCGGAAGGGCGCCCCAGTGGCTAGGTCCCACTTGCACGAATTAAAAGATACTGACCGTAGATAACAAAGATCAACGGCCGAAATCTCGTAGTTTGCGCAGGTGGGACCTTGCCCCAGGGCTGTCTTGGCGGGGAACTGAATTGTGTGAAAATCGTCGGAAGTGAACTTCTATTCAATGGACGCGAACAAAAGAAAGAGCGCGAGCGAAAGCGCGCTACCCACCGCTGTCTGGGCGGGGTACTGAAATTCAATGTGACGTGAATATAAAAGAAAGAGAGCGAGTGGAAGCGCGCTACCGACCGCTGTCTGGGCGGGGTTCAATTTTCACTTGAATCGTCGTTGGTGATTATTGTGGGCGAATTTTTTATTTTTTTTTACCGTGGAGTGATAGCCAACAAAAGAACCACAAAAAAAGCTAAAAAAAAAGAAAAAGAGTTGGCGGCCGTTACAGCGTGGCGCTCCACCGAAATTGACGAGCAACGGGGGAAAGGAAGGAAGGAAGGAAGGAAGAGAGCGGGCCGACGCTTATTGTTTAGCCACGCCGTGAAAGACACTCCCGCTGGTGATACCGCGCTATTTCGATCCATCCACTGGCCATTCTCGTGCCTGTTCAAGGAAGAGTCCGCACGCACCCCTTCCCCCCAGGATCCCCCCCTTCCCCCGCCCTCCCCCCCACCCACCCACACAGCCGGTGAAAGCCTGAAGAAACAGTCTGGCCCAACCACCCTCCTTTTTTTTGGTCGAGTTGTATTTAGCGGATACAAAAGACAACACATACACATCATCACACCTGCGCACATACACACACACATACACAAACACAATCGGGAAGAGAGAGAGAGAGAGAGAGAGAGAGAGAGAGAGGTGAAATGCTTGAGATCCGGAGTGGGGGAGGAGACGTGCGAGGAAGCTTGGCGGTGCAATCTCGGCGGCATTTCCAAGGAGAAGGATTCTGAGACTCGTTCTCACCAAGGGCCATCTGCGCTACTGCTTATTTCAGTCCCACCCAGATCCCCCCAAACGACTGAAACCACAACAGCGCTCTGAGTCTCTGACGCCGTCTTTTTCTTCTTCTTCTTCTTCTTCTTCTTCTTCTTCTTCTCCTTTTTTTTTTT
>BFEA01000941.1:259732-280838 GCA_003427395.1 Chara braunii | reverse complement strand
CCCCCCATCGGCCCCTGGACTGCATCTGAATTAGAACTTGGGTCTGATTCATATTTCAACAGTTCGTGGGTGTACGAACTGAGCTATAGGCCAGTTGGTGATGACGTACATTACCTGCAGAGGGTGGGTAGTTTCTGGCCGGTCTGTCGTTTTCTGGTTGTAGGCCTCGTTCGGCAAATTACGTGCTGGCTCCAGAGTGTGTAGCACTGTGTACTGATACTTGAACCTTCTGTATGTATCTGACTGCAATTGCGGCCAGCCCTGGGTGTAGATGACCGCAATTACGTGCATAGCTGAGTAGAAAAGGTTTGGGTCAGTTTCGTGGTAGCGAGGGGTATGGAGGTAAGAATTCAAAACTCCTAAGGACATATACATATACTCTCACAATACCCCTCGCAACCACGAAACTGACCCAAATGTCGCGCTGCTGTGCTAAGAGGGTCGCTTAGCGTCCAATAATGTTATTTTCCGATGATTAACAGGAGTGTATTAAAATTAACAGGAATCTGAGAATTTAAAGAAAGAAGAGAACTAATAGAAATCTGAGAATTAACAGGAATTTTGGATATCAACAAAGGGAGACGGGATACTCTTCTCATCGAAAGGAAAACTTCCGATTTTTTTTCCTGAAAAAAAAAACTTTTCCGATTTTAACAGAGAGAGGATCAGGATCTGACTTGTCATTTAGGAGGAGTTCACCGATCAGGATCTAGTATCTACGGACAAGCGCGGGAGAGATCAACTGATAGGAACTGCCACCGCTTCATAGAAATTTTACACTGTGAAAGTCTTTTTCTTGAAACTTCAACTCAAATTAAAAAAAACAAAAATGAAAGAATAAACAGTATTTTTATTTTATTTTACTGTTGACGGATGGAATAATGTATCTTTTATTGGAAATTGAGATTCAATGGCAGACTCTTGATGAATAACAGACTCACGGCATGCCGTAGATCTACCGTCTTCACCCGAAGAACGCCCGGTCATGATAGCCGTATTTGGTGCAATTTTCAGTCCAGATACGGCTATAATGACCGGGCGTTCTATTCGGGTGAAGACGGTAGTTGCAGATTGGCGGTACGGAGACTCGGGTCAAGACGGTACCTACCAGTCAGCAGAGTGGCGGGGAGGATGAACGTATAATAGAGTAGCAGCCTGAGCTTCACCTGAATCGGATTCCCGGTCATTATCGCGGTATCTAGACTGGAAATTAGGCCTGGTACAGATATAATAACCAGGCGCTCTATTTGGGTAAAAAGACGATACCTACCACTCAGCAGAATGGCGGAGAGGGTGAACGTATGAGCGTTGATGGGAGAGTATCGGGAAAGTGGAGGAGAGACGTTCGTGGGCTCGGGAAGCTGTTTGTCAGGGCATGCTCACCACACTAATTCTGGACGGAATTGCAGCCAAATGCAGACAGGTAGGGCCGTAAATGCGCTCAGATACATTTAAGATAGTGCTAGTGTGAGTACGCCCTCAAAGTTTAACCCGTATAATTCGACTTTCTCATTGTATGTTCGTCGATATTCGAAGGCCACGGAGTGGGAAAGCCTGGAGGGGGCCCGGGTTGTGGGCCCTTTTCTGTTCCTAGACTCAAAATCCCCTCCGCCTGTGATACTTCGGTACTGTCCTACTCCGGGTTGTTTGTTGAGGATTCCCGGCCTCAGTGCAATTTTCAAGTTTATAATATGAAGCCCTGAGGGCCCCTTCTGAAAAAAAAAAAAAAAAAAAAAAAAAAGAGCCTGGAGGCGGGAGGAGCTGATAAGCAACTCGAGAAAAAACGGCCCGTGGGAGCCTGCGATCACTGAGGAGTCAGGAGCAGGACCGCGGAGGAGAGGATGAACGAATGGAGGTTGATGGGAGAATGTCGGGACGACGGTGAAGGAGAGCGATGATGGATATTTACTACTTAAAGACGCGGAGGGACAAAACACTGCATCAGCGGCGAGACTGAGTGGAGTTTATTTTTATTTTTTATTTTTTATTTTTTTTAATTAAAACTGATCAGAACAGATACTACACTTGATTTTAGCCAAAAGGCCGAGAAAGGTATCTCAGTGGAATTTATGTTATAATAAACTGTGTTTTTTCAAAAAAAAAAGAAGAAAAAAGACTGCATCAGTTTGCCAGACGGGTGATGGGCTGCAAATGCAGCTACTTAAAAATGTATGCTTCTATCTATACTCACTGGGAACGAGGTCCGAATAGCAAAAGAGGATTGGATTTCACGCCTGAATGTGGACGTGTTTATGGAGAGGTGACGAAAATCGCGATTGATCCGTTTCTCTGCACCTGCCCATAAAACACATCTAAATTCAGACGTTTAATCCCATCTTTTTCCTAGTGCGACCCCTCCCCGGGGGAGGATAATAAATCCTACTAAGTACCCGTCGAGTCGTGCAATTCAACTTCAACTTGATGTCCAACTTCGCATTATTGTTCATTAAATAAATTAGTTGTCGTTTGCTCTCTTTATTAAGCACTCCATTAAATTCCATTTGTCTTCAATGTTGCCCCCTACTCCCTCCCCCCCCTTCCCCCCTCCCCCCTTTTCTTACACTCCCCGACCCCCTGAACAAAAGGTTCTCGACGACACTCTCTCACAGTGACTTCTCTCCGTTTCTTAGAGGCTCGTGTTTCCAACCAGTCACTGTGTCCTTTCGATATTAGAGAATGAAGAATTTGGGACGCACGCACACAGAAGGGATGGATTTGCAATTGCAGGGTGAGAGAGTTGAGCGTTCGTTAACAAGTGTGCGGTGTCTCTAGCGGACAAAGCAGAGTGGGGGCATGTTATAGAACATACTGGTAGCCATTCTGCAGTAGCAAAGCGTTGTCCCCTAAGCTCTTAAATGACGTCAAATGGGTGGAAAACACAGGGCCTGCCAGTGAGTCAAATCAATAGAGAGCATCGTGTGGTGGCAATTTGGCAAAGGGAACAATACATAGGATGCGACTGCAGTGCAAGAAGCTGATATAGTTGTGTACCATTTGTACACACAGATAGATAGATCATAGATAAATCATAAATAGACACACACACACACACAGAGACACAATGTTCTGTGTATGTGGTTTTTTTTTTTTTTTTTTTTTTTTTTTTTTTTTTTTTTTTTTTTTGTGTGTGTGTGTGTGTGTGCGCGCGCGCGTGCGTCCGTGCTCTTTCTTCTCATGCTCTTTTCTGTTTCCTTCTTTTTCTTCTCATGCTCTTTGCGGATGGTTGGTATCTCTCTGTTTCTTTACTGATGTCGCAGTTCCTTGTTGCGTTCCCTTTCTTCTTCTCTATCCCTGGGATTCCCTTTCTTCTTCTCTATCCCTGGGATGATAGGAGCATCCCTCAGATCGAGGTTAAGCTTTGTGACTACTTTCTATTGGTGGTCAGCAGCACTATCGGGTAGCTGGAAAACTGATCTACCATCTTCCTTCTCCGGAACAGAACGCCTGGTCAATAACGGTGTATCTAGACTGCATGTTGGTGCAAATACAGGCAGAAAGACGGCACGTTGTAATTCGGGTAAAAAGGGTAGCGTCCCACAAAGTACATGGGTAGCAACTTGCCTCAAAATAATCTGGAGGGATTGATTGCCCTTGCAAGTAGGAAGAGCGCCGAACGGCCCCTACATTTTGAATGTATAGGGACCAATTTCGAGTGCAGATACAGTCGAAGTGTTGGCATTTGCAGTTGGCGCGGTGAGGCCCTCAACCAGCAGTCTTCGACTCTTCGATGCACGACGACGGCCTTGCGATGTCAACGTGAAACTGACCGGCCCCAAATTCCCCAATCAGTTTTCAAAATTAGTTGATGTCATTCATTATATCATTCGTCGATCGTCGAGTAACTCGAGTTCCATCTGGATTCGAACTCAAGTCTGTATATTTGAACAGTCCATGACTCCATGGGTTTAGCAGCTGATCTACCTTCTTCCCCCGAATACAACGTACGGTCATTATAGCTGTATCTAGACTGAAAGATGCCTCAAATACAGCTGTAATGACCGTACGTTGTATTCGGGGGAAGAAGGTAGGCTTGTTGCCAGGTGTTGGTACATCTAGTACCTACATGAGGCTACATCTACCTTTTCTGCTGGGCACTCCTCGCTAGAGCCGCTAACGTGCGTGTTTCCCCCGAAGAGAACGTACGCCGGTCGTTATGCCCGTATTTGGCTCACATTTCAGTCCAAATGCAGGGAAAATGACCGATGTATGGACCCCGAAAGGGATAGCTTGTATGCATTCACAATCAGCGGGTGTTGTGTTTGGGGGAAGACGGTAGCTTGTTGCAATGCTGCTGCTGCTGATGATGATGATGGGCTTAAATGCCAACCGTTAGTGTATCACGTCGAATTTATTTCAAAACATTCTGCTTGCTTGCTTCTCAATGGACGATGATCAGGATTTCTGCTCAATCATTGCCATGATCATGATTTATATCCATATATCCATATTCTTATCCCTTTTTTTTTTTTTTTTTTTTTTTTTTTTTTTTTTAAGACTCGAGTTGGAGTCTATGAAGCCGTAGGCCGGGGACTTCACAATTCTACCGGGGGACAAGTCCCACTAGCCGCGTTGAGCTACCTCAACGCCTGAATCTGGACGTGTTTGTGGAGACGTGCAGTTCAAGAAACTCAACACCGTTTCTGCACATCTCCGCAAAAGCGTCCAGATTCAGGCGTTGAGGTAGCTCATCGCTGCTAGTGGGACTTGGCCCCGGAACTTACCCGCATCTGATCTGGTACGAACAAAGTCTTACTTCAAATCTATACCTTTTTTTTTTTTTTTTTTTAACTACAAATGTATATCGTTGTCCACAAAATCGCAAAATGCAAATTTAATCCAGATTTGTTGACCTCCATGATGCCGGGCCCCCGCCATTAAGCAGAAGCACAGCAGTAATCCATATTCAAGAGGTGATGCAGGTGGTATCACGGGAGACAGTGTTGTGAATTTAATTATTTAGTCATGTGATTTTCAAATGTGGAGTCGTTGCGGACCATTAAAAAAAGAAAAAAAAGGTGGATTTCTCGATTTATACATGTTACGTTTGTGCAGGGGCCATGCTAATCGTCCCTGTATCGTCCCAATTTTAATGGATGTCCCGAAGGATGTAATATAATAAATTAATAATAATAAAAATGTCTACTAGGCTGCATTAAACTTGTCTGGATTTCACGTCCAACATGCATACATGCAGATGCCGTTGCCGTTGGCAAAACAACTTCAAGTTGAAGTTCCTCGAAGCAGAATTAGCAACAAGCTTGACGTGGCACAGTGCGCCTAACAGGCAAACACAGAAAAACTGGGAGATATGGCCTTCGGCCAGCCTGGAACTCAACTCAACACTTGGATTTACCCTGAATGTCTGCACTTCCACACACCGACGTTGTCTTCCTCCTCCTAGCGGCTATGGGCGCTCACCCTCTTCAACCTGGGCTCTCCTGTTGACCACGTGTGACTCAACGCACAAGTCACTCAAGCAGTGTCTGCAGCGCTTCCGCATAGTTTTCTCAGAATGGCCCAGGACTGTTCGCTGCCTCTTTAACAGTCTTTATTTATACTGTTTCGTTTGGTGGTCTGGGCCTGCCCGATTTCCCAGGGGCCAGGCCCTCAAGATGTGGAGTCCCACCTTGGTACTTGNTCCCAGGGGCCAGGCCCTCAAGATGTGGAGTCCCACCTTGGTACTTGATTCGACGGGTTGCCTCTGCTGAAGTTGACTCTTCGAGACCTAACCTACCTTCTTCCCCCGAATACAACGTACGGTAATTATAGCTGTATTTGAGGCATCTTTCAGTCCAGATACAGCTATAATGACCGTACGTTGTATTTGGGGGAAGAAGGTAGCCACGACCTACTGACCTTTCAGAGGACGTATGGCCAGTTGACCTTTTTCAAAAGGTCAAAGGTCAACTGTGAACTTGCCTTTTTGGGACACCTACAGACGACCCGAAGACTTCTAAATAAAATAACAGACCTATGGATCAAGTCCACAGGACTCGGCTTCACACGCAAGGCATTTATTCACGGGTTTGGGTACAGGTCGTGGGTTCAAGGCACACGGGGTCAACCAACGTCGAACAACAAAAAGGTACTTTACAGTGTACACGGGGTTGGGGAAAGTCTGGGGATCAAGCCTCGGTGTCTGCAGTTGTTGCACGAAATTCAACTGGGTGGAAACCTGTTCAAGGCTACCAGCTGGGGGAAAAAAGTTAAAAAAACGAAAAAAACTAAAAAACGAAGAAAACTATGTTATGCAGAAAGCTAAACTGAACAACAACTTTTGCTTCAGGGTCACATCCATTTTTTTACCAACTTTAAACAAAAATAATTAAAAATAAAAGAATCTTTTTTAAGGACAATTTGCAAAAAAATGCCCGCGTAAGTTGAGATAAATGCCAAAATGCCCCTAAAAGATGTCGGTAGAGCGGAATGCCCCTCTGACAAAAAAAATGTTTCGTGAAATACCCCTGGCATCGGTTGGAACCCCATCTTTGCAATATATCCCTCCCGGGTAGCGTCCAACTTTTCAAAATGACCCAGTACTTGCAAACTTCTCCTAGCCTCCTAGGGGCACTATTGCAAAAGGCCAAGGCCCAAATGAGGAGGTCCAGATTGCAAAAGTTGCACACCCGCCTGACAGGGGCACAACACAAAAATTTCGGCACAAAAGAGCATTCCGCTCTACCCACATCTTTCAGGAGCATTTTGGCATATATCTCAAGATTCTCAACTTATGAGGATATTTTGCAAATTATCCCTTTTTTTTTTGGCCCGGCCGGGCAAGTGGTCCCGGGCCACTCTGGTAGCCTAGAAAATTGTCCCATTCTATGACGAAATGATTTAAATATCTGATAACTACTAATATTATGCCGTACCAGGCCACTGCCTTCTTTTTTTTATCCTGGTTTTTTTTTTTTTGTAAGTCAAGTCTGCTCATGGGTCTATTGAACTCCATTTCTCAGTTGCTGATATGATGTTAACGGCTGCTGATTTGTGGCTTTTGTCTCTTTTAACAACAGAGGCAGATTCTGGGAGGGTCATTCCTTGGGTCCATCGTTGCAGGTGGTGCCTATTTCACGGCCAGGGATCGAGGCACGCTGAGGTAGGGAGATGCATTGGGAACTCAGGCCTGCATGATACATAGCTATCTTGTGTGTGACTCTGACAATTCTTCGTCGTTTGCTTTCCGCCGCCTTAACTTCGGACATTCGTGTGTTATCGAGTTTCATGTATATCGAGTTTTCATGTATGGAGTTTAATATCTATCATGTATCGACTTTATGCATTCCCAGGGAAAAAATGGGATTAAATTTTAAACCTGCGATGTCTGGCATCATGATGACAGATCACTGATCAGACCCTGTAATGACTGAGTCGAAAGAGGAGAGCATGTCATTGATCAATTTCATGCTAATATGCGAACGTGATTCTGGGTGTGCAGTGACAGGCTATTTTTGAGAACAATGGGACACTCGTGAAGGTCGAGTTTACGTACTATCGAGTTTGTGCGACTCTGTGCATGCAGTGATTGCTTTATGACAGTTTTTAAAAGTCTTAGACTGAGATCATTATCTTTTGAGTTTATGATTCTGTGCACAAACTTCACAAAGTGATTTCTTTGTGTCAGTTTTTTGAAAGTCTTAGACTGAGGTTAGGTATTGAGTTTATGTGACTCAGAGTCTGTGGATGCAGTGATTGCTTCTTGAGACAAATTGACGGTTTTTTTTTTTTTTTTTTTTTTTTTTTTTCTATTCTTAGACCGAGCCTCTGAGGTTATGCATTGAAGTTGTATGATTCTGTGCATGCAGTGATTCCTTTTTGACAGTTTTTGAAAGTCTTAGACAGCTTGACTGCATTTATTTATGTTATGATTCTGTGCAACACTGCAAACAGTGCAAAGTCTTAAAAGAATCTTAAACAGTCCTTAGACCGAGTTTGGGTTGAGTTTATGATTCTACGCATGCAGTGATTCATTTTAGAGACACTTTTTTTTTCTTTTCTTCCTTTCCCGATGTTGATTATTATGGTAATAAATTTATAATGATATTGCAGCATGCACACCATGCATCATGCAGAATATCAAGAGCCTCGTACTCGGGCCCTATGTAGTAGCTGCACCAAACCCACACACTGGTTGGCCTCATCATCCCCTCATGTGCCATTCTAGAGTGGTTTCCTTCTCGCCGCCTCTTGTGTGTTACGACTACTCACTAAGTTTCTAGTAATACATACGCATGAGCATCATTAAGAGAACAGACAAAATATAAGTTGAAGATCTGAGAAGATGCATTCACAAAGAATCACAATTATCTTGGCGGATGGTGAGTGATGCAACTACTAGCCTACTAGGCCCTCATTGCTGAAGTGGTTGTCCTCCGCTTTCTGCAGCGACTTGTACTTCAAGGTTTCACGCGCGATCAATCCACTGTGGAGATTTCTTCCTCCAGAAAGAGCCCACAGGTTCACAGTCTTAGCGGCCAAGTACAATCTTGTCCCGAGGGAGTACCGGATGGATCCATCATGTCTGCACGTCGATCTATGGGGAAGGCATTTCAATAATCCTATTGGCTTGGCGGCGGGGTTTGACAAAAGTGCAGAGGGAGTGGATGGACTGCTTGGGATGGGGTTTGGAGCGGTAGAGATTGGCTCTGTCACGCCCGTCCCGCAAGCAGGCAATCCTGGATCGAGGCTTTTCCGACTACCAGAGCAACAGTAAGTGCAGAAAATTGAAGAGAAAACGTTTTTAACTGAGGCTTGAAGAGAAAACGTTTTTAACTGAGGCTTTTCCGACTACCGGAGCAACAGTAAGTCAAGAAAATTGAAGAGAGAAAACGTTTTTAACTTTGTATTCATCACCAGTCATTTGCTGTTGTTATATGTTAATTGAAGCTAAAAAAAAGCAGAAATATGAAAGTTTTTTTGGCTGTTGAGGATGGGACAGGCCGAGGGTCGGAGAAGAGGGGAAGGGCCGAGGACACAGCAGCCTTGAACCAAAACAAGAACAGGCAAAAAAAATAAAATAAATAATAAGTATTAATAACATAAAATAATAAATTTTGACCCTCGTTGTTAAAAAAAGAAAAAAAGAACCCTAATTTCAGTTTTGGACCCGTTACCCAGGGCCTGAAAGTGGGGATCCCCGTTAACCACTTGTGGAAGGAGGAAGATCGAGAAATGGATGCCATTTGATGGTTCAAAGGCACAGTGATAGAGTATGCAACCTCAAGCGAGAAGCAGACGACTTTTTTGAAAAGTCATTGATGAGGATTGTTGAGCATATCTACATTTCAGGTCATAGAGTATATTACCTTTTCTCTTTTCTTTTTTCCTTTTTTTCAGAAACATTTGGACCATTTCTCTATTTCTGTCTGTCATCCTTTCGCAGGGCCCATGCAAATCTTCTCTGTATCGTTCCAATTTTAAGGGATAACATTGTCTCGAAGAACAGTCATAGAGTACTATATCTGCATCTATATTCGTATGCATAAATCTTAAAATCTCTGTACTGGAGTAGGTATAGATATCGGTATAGACAGCCACAGTGGCATGCAGAGCGGAAGCCATGTGCTTGAACAACACCACTGTGACAACCTTCCTGCCTCCAACCCATTCACACCCAAACACAAGGGGTCGGGGGAAGCATTCGGTGTATTCTGGGTCGCGGGAAGCATTCGGTATATTCTTCAAGCCAGGCAGTCTGAGGCAGACTAGGATAAAAAAATCTTGAGTGCCTTTATTTCATTTTGGGTAGATAATCGATTGTATTGTCTGATGCTGGAAACTTGATTTACTCTTTTAGTTTTCGAGAGAATCTGATTTGGTTGTCGAGAAAGCATTGAATTTCTCTCGACAACCAAAGGACAGGACAGATGGAGAAGGCATTACTTACGAAGAAGGTGTTCTCCGCATTTTTTCCACATATTCTTCAAGCCAGCCAAACTCGATACGGAGGACGCATCTTCAGTCTGGCTGGGTAGAAGAATATGCGGAAAATTGTTGGAGTGTGCAACTCACGGGTAGAAAAATATGCGGAAAATTGTTGGAGTGTGCAACTCACTTTGTGCTACTGCTAACCCACGTCGTTTCAACTCACCAACTGAAGTCAGTGAAGTGTGACGAGTATGATGACCGATTTTAACGAGTACCAAAGTAAGAGGGGAAACTTCAGTAGCACGGCAAGACATTGGCTGACAAGTCTGTGAACGAAACCAGAAATACTCTGACGAGGGAGGGAGGCCCAGCAAGGCATCGCAGTGCCAGGCATGGGCATGGCAACAGTTGAGGAGAAACCATGGGCGGTCTTCCTAGCATAGCGTCTGCGCGACAGCTCCATCAGGACAGCTCCTGGGGGACAGAAGGGCTCCCCCCCCCGCACCCTTTTTCCTTTTTTAGAAAAGGGTGACGGTGTTTGGAAATCATCATTGAACTGACCGGCCCCCAGGCAATTCAGAATGATTTTATCCTACCAAATAGTCATTTTGGTTGCGTCTGGATTCGAACGCAGGTCTGTAGAGGGTAGGGCTAAAAGTAAGTTAAAAAAAAAAAAAAAAAAAAAAAAAAAGGGGAAGTTGGCTTAGGAAATAGGGACTGGGTTTTCACGTCACTAAGGACAGTAGGGTTTAGGGTTTAAGGAAAGCGGACAGAGAGGAGGAGGTGTCGGAGGTAATGGGAAAGACGAGCAACAGCGGTCTGTTCCAGAGCTTAAGGTGAGGATGGGTGGAAAGATAGAAGGAAGGTTCCCTTGTTTTTGTTATTTTGTCATTTTGTTATTCCAGTTTAGTCTTTGTTTTGGGAATAGCATGAAGCTTCTTAGGAGAAAGGGACACTGGACCCTGTTTCAAGTAAGAGCCAAATCTGGGTAATGGCCCCAGTCTTCCGGGTTGAGATGTGGAGGGTTTCCCGGCCTCCTTTTGCTCCATATATAATAAAGCATGCTATTTCGGAAAAAAAAAAAAAAAAAACAGGTCATTGGTTGTACCAACTGAGCTAGGCCCGTTGGTAGAAGGGCTCCTGAGGGGCAGTGAGTGGTACCACGTACATCACATGTGGGAAACTGCACTCAGTCTGCCAGGAGGACCACGTCCTACATAGTTCTTAGTAAGTTAGTTGTGTCTCATTCGACCTTGAGGAGATGTTTGGTAAGTTTTGTCTCACAGTCACGGTCATCATTGATGAGATGGCATTGCTTGCTTCTGAGTTATGCTCTGTTTTCTTTTTTTTGTGTGTGTGTTTCTTCATTTGTGCGCAGGGCAGTGATAAACAGATATGGATTCAACAATGAAGGCATTGAAGTTGTGTCAAAGAGACTGGCAGAGTGCCACAAGAGGAGGAGGAGAGTGGGAAAAAGAAATGGTGTCAGGCAGGGTGGAGGATCTGTTCAGAAGCATGGTCTTGAGACCGGGATCATTGGCGTCAACCTTGGCAAGAACAAGAAGACCGAAGATGCGGCAGCTGATTTTGAGAAAGGAGTGCGTGGATTGGCTCAATATGCGGACTATTTGGTGAGTGGATCAAATTGGGATTGAGGGAGCATGGCGTATGGCATTGCATGTGTTACGACTTACAATGCATGATCTCTGATGCATGTATGCCACAACATTGCACTGGCAGGGATGAGCGTTGCACACAATTGTGTGGAGGCGGAAAAGGAGGAGTAGGAGAAAGAGGATGACTGCCCTTGTCCATAATGAACTGGGTATCGGTGTATGTCTGCGTGGACTTCCTGTTTGTTTGAGAAGCGGAAAGGTAGGGCGGGTAGGGGGAGGGCGAGGAAGGAAGGGAATTTGTCTAGCCTGAAATATTATGCCGAATAGGGAAAAGTGGCTGTTTTCCCAAACTCCTAAAAATTTGGAGGCCGGGCCCGACGACGGCTGCCATTGATAAATCTGAACTGCGGCCGTCGTTTCGTTTCGGCCTCCGAAAGGTCGGAGGCCCACCCGAGGCCCGCTATTTTCCCATGCAGCAAAGGTACTAGTGGTTTAAAGCAGCAGTGCCGTAGAGCAGCATGTCTTGCTATGAAGTCTCTCTGCCTCCAAGCTGCTGAGAACCTGAAACGAAAGGGTCTGTCAGATTTTTTATCCGACAGTGAAAAGGTCCTGCTGCCCCCTCCCCCCACCCGCCAAAAAGAAAAGAAAGAAAAAAGTGGGTGCACCTTGCTGATTGATTGTAGATTTGCAGATAGAATCAGAGAGGGGAAAAAAAAAAGGACTGGAAAATCATTTATGCAATCCTGACAGTCTTGTGCTGCTTTTGGCTTAGGGTTTAAGGTTTAGGGTTCGGGTTTAGATTTAGGGCTTATGGTTTAGGTTTAGGGATCATGGTTTAGGGTTTAGGGTTATGGTTTGCAGGTGACATCCCATGTGCTTTCGGGTTCTGGTGGGTGGAAGCACCAGAAGGAAAAGAGGCAGCTTTTAGCCACAAGCCTAGAGATTGCTGAGCAATGGAAAGGGGCTTCCCTCTTGAGGTCAGTTAGAACCACAGTTCTTTTCACCGGAAAAGATTTGGCGGAAAAAAAGATTTGGCAAAGGCTGGAAGAGTGGGGATGAAAGGTTCGCTCAGGATTATCTGAAATCCTACCACATAGATTTGTCCTAACGGCTTAATAGATTACTGTCCTCCCCCAACAGAACCTGGGGTCCTCATATCTGTATTTGGGGCAACTTTCAGTCTTGAAATTATATCTGTATTTGGGGTAACTTTCAGTCTTGATATTATATCTGTATTTGCGGCAACTTTCAGTCTTGATACAACCGTATGTGCTGCCATAATGATCATGTGTTCTATCTGGGTGAAGACAGTGCTTTTGCCTTGAGGAGCACTGGTGGAACACATTTTGACAAATTTCACTCGACTACAAACATCATCACTTATCGATTGTTGATGGTGTGAAATCAAACTCGATTGGAAAAGTGTGTTCAAGTGGAAAGTAGAGTAATTACCCATGGGAATGGTTGACGAAATTGCGGAAATTTGACATGATCCACCTGGGCCGCCTAGCTGCTGCCCTCAACGCCATGCACCAAACAGATCTGGAAAAGATGCACTATAATGCGAGAACCGCCAGTTATAGCTGCAGCCTGTCTCCTATCTTTAGTGCCAAATTTAGCACACCTCGGATCTTCCAAACAGCCAAACTTGAGGAATGAAGACGGTATGAAACTTCTTTCCTTTTTGTTGCATTTGACAAGCTGCCACTTGCCCTAGGCCTACCGGGTCGACTAACGAAAAACTGAGATCCTGCTTGTCAGGAAAGGCCTAAAATGGCGAGCTAACGGAGACTCTACATCCAGGTCCCAGGTTCAGAACCGTGCACAAGTGAAACAGAAAATGACATGAAATACTGCAACCACTTGAGGCAGGTTGGGGGTTCAAGTCCTGCTGCCGCGAGAACTAGGTTTGATCTTCCGGGTTGTTGTTGAAGACTCCTGACTTCACCCAAGTATTGATAACCTGCACACGGAGGAGTGGATTTGTATCTTCAAGTGTTTGTTTGCAATAGCAAAAGACTACAGAAATTTTGAGAAAAGTCACATTCACATGCCTACAGAACGTTGCTACACGTCCTTCTTCTTCTTCATTCTCTGCCGCCTCCTCTACACTTTCTTCCTTCTTCTTCTCCTCCTCCTCTTCCTCTTCCTCCTCCTCTTCCTCTACCTCTACACCTTCTTCTTCTTCCTCTACACCTTCTTCTTCTCCTCCTCCTCCTCCTCATCCTCACCCTCCTATTCCTGCTCTCTTCCTTTATCATTTTGACACAATGTTGTGGAACTCTGTGGTTTCTATCTGGTTTGAAATTTTATGTTGTGGAACTCTGTGGTTTCTATCTGGTTTGAAATTTTATGTCTTTGTCAAATCAGGTCATCAATGTCTCGTCGCCAAACACTCCCGGGCTCAGGAATCTTCAGGGGAGAGAGCAGCTTCAGGCTCTTATCAAAAGGGTATGCATATCAGCAGTCAGACAACCTTCAACAAAGTTCACATGTTTGCCGTAACGTTGTTGAATCCAGATTGCAGATGGACTTGAACTCGTCATCTGTTTATCAGCAGTTGCATCTGTGTGTCGTTCAACCATGGGAGAAGGTAAATTGTGCTGTTTGTTTTCACCCCTCTTTTGGAGATGTTCCCATCCCCCTTTTCCCTTCCTCATCCTGGCATGATCCTGCTTCATAATTCCTTTTAAGGCTCTTTTAAGCTGGCTGTTAGTACTACTAGTCGATCATTGTAAATGGTTGTTTTTATACTCGTGTTATATCGTGTAAGAATCAGGGCTTACATTCAGAATGGAACTGTAAATGGCTATTTTAGACTCATCCTTGTGCATCAACATGCCGACGTCGTGGATGGATAGGCTCCAGAAAAAAAATAGCGATCACCTGGACAAGTGCGTATTGATGCTCTACGGCCTGATGTTTGGCGTAGCGAGTTGCCTTCCCAGGCGAAGGAGTTGCAAAGAGGGGACAGACATTTGTGCAATGTTAAGCGGTCGCTATGACGACGTTCGCGGGCATATTGACATTGGGACTTTCTTGGGTCCATCATACAGCAAGTGTGACCTCGGTCGGTCAAGAAAGCCCTCGTGCAAGCATGGGCCAGGGCCCATTATTGGTATTCTATCAAGTGTGAATGAGCTTAGTCCTACGGTATGACCAGGTTCTTGTTTTCTTAGCATAAACCTAATACTAGTGGGCCTGCCCCTATGCTCTTAACTGAGTTGCCCAGTTAGGCCATTTTGGTGTGAGGACGAGGTTTGGATTTCAGTGTAGGAGAAAGGGGTCAGGAAGCTCAGAGGCAGAATGGTGGTACAAAGAGAGGGTTGGGGCCAAGGATTCCATAGGCACTGGATAGGGTCCTTCAACTCTGGAAAAGAGAGGAAGCATGGAACGCCTCCCATGCACATGTTTCATAGTTTTTGGATGCGATCTGAGTCGGTCATTCTGATGTGTCAATGATGGGGATCCAAGTAGTTTTTGCATGCAATCCGAGTCGGTCATGCGGATGTCTATGGGGATCCAAGTAGTTTTTGCATGAGATCCGAGTTGCTCATGCTGATGTGCCTATGGGGGTCCAAGTTGCCTGGCCCGTTGTAGAAATCGGACAAAGTTGCTGGGTGCATCGCAGCAAATATGACCACATTGAGTCAAGATTCAAGAAAGATCACTGGTACTATTCCTAGCACGAACCTAGCCCTAAAAATGGTCAGGTTCCTAACAATTCCATGGCATCGAAATGGGGCTTAGCAGGGAAAGTGGGGCCATTCCTTTAGTTGTCGTTCAGGATCTTTGAATGCCTATTTCACATAATTTCCGGTGCTTGGGTTGTAAAGTTGTTAGCCTATGGACTGAAAAGGGGAGGCCCCTGTTAACCACGTATGGGGCATTGGACATCATTGAAAGTGGGTATCATTGAAACTGGGTGTATCTGTATCTTCGTAGCTTAGGGGATGCTCAGGTGGCTTTGAATGGATGCCTTCTACAGCCCAACACTTGTTTTTGCCTGACCACGTAGTCCGGCATTGTCGCGAGTAGCCCCGGCCATGGCTGCCCTGTCAATCTGCACAAACATACTGCTGCACAGGCAGGAGTCACACACATGAAAGAACACCCATCCTCATTGCCTCCCTCAAATGGATGGGCAATGGGAAGGCAAGATGGATGGGATGGATGGGGCAGATGCACAGAATATAAGCCATCGGTGTGGCTGAAATGGATGCATGCAGGGAGAGAGAGAGCGAGGGAGGGATGGAGGGAGGTATGGATGGAGGTTGAGAGGGAGGGTGGGAGAGAAGGAGACGGGGAGTAAGGGAGAGAGGGAGACAGGGAGTACGGGAGGTGGGAGCGAGGATTGCATGTATGGATTGTCGACTCAGGTAGAGGTGAATAGAATGGATAGGATGGACCGTCAAGTGGAAGGCAGATATGAATGGGTGGTAGGGGTGGACGGATGGGAGGGAGGGAGGGAGGGAGGGAGGGAGAGAGAGAGGGAAAGAATGACAATGACGAATGGACGGACCACAGGAGGAATGGGCCAGGTATGGATGGAGATATGTGAGGGAGGGAGCGAGCGAAGAAGTGATGGGAATGATGGGTGCGAAGGAGGATGGCATGGAGATATGGTAGGGATGGACAGAATGGATAGGGCAGTTGAATGGATATATGTGATAGTCAGTTCATGGGTCAGATGTTAAACCACCACTCCAGCTCAGTGACCAAGAGAATTCCTGGTTGGTAACTGGTGGGCCCCACCCAGCTTGCATCATCAGGCTTGGAAAACAGGCCCTGGTCAGGTCTGGTTGGGATCCCCACCCAGGTTGGGAAAACCCGTGCAGGTGCGGAGTCTGTGGACAGGATGCAAATTGAAAACGGTCCCTGGTCAGGTCTGGTTGGGATCCCCACGCAGGCTCGGTGTTTGGCAACAAAAATGAGTCCGGGGACAGAGGGATGGAGAAAGAGGGATGGATGGATGGATGGGAGGGAGGGAGGAATGCGTGGGTGAGTCGAGCAGAGGGAGATAATGGGTGCATAAGGGGGAGAGAACCCGTTTGTGGCAGATGGATGATGAATGGGAGGGTGGATGGAGGGATGGCTGGAAAGAGATGGACACATGGATGACTGGATGGGTGGGTGGCTGCGGATAGGATTACCGTAGACCAACGGCCGCCATTCAATGGCTGCATGTGGACAGTGGAGAGGATGGACAGGCGTATGGAATGACGAATGGATGTGTTGGTGGGCAGATGCGGTACAAAGAAAAATGATGGAAGAACAGATGCATAAAGGGATAACTGGAGATATGGTTGGTTGGATGGATAGATGGATGGAAAGATGGGGGTGAGAAGAGGGGTGCGATGAGCGGGTGGATGGGTTGGTCAAGGGGCGGGTGAATGGATGTGTCACAGATGCGTGAATGGATGGATGCATGGATGGCCAAAGGAAGAGATGGATAGATGGACAGATGGATGAATGGATGGACAGACAGATGCATAAGGGGCAAGGATCTACAGGGGGATCATGGATCGGTGGATGGATCCCAGCCAGCTATAAAGTTTAGCCTTGGCCACTTCCCTTCTCCTTTGGTTCAGCCACTGCTAACTAAAAGGACTACCTTCTTCCCCTGAATAGAATGCCCGGTCATTATCGCTGCATCTGGACTGAAAATTGGGCCAAATGCAGCTATAATGACCATACATTATATTCGGGTGAAGACGGTAGGGGGGGAAGCAGCCAGTGAGAGCTTCTGGCGGATCTGGGTCTGATATTATGCTTTCCCAAGGTACACTGTTCCGCTCATATGGTGACAAACTTGCATGCTTGCTCCACCCGTCTTTGATTATTTGAATTTATTTCTTTTATTTATATTATTAATTTAGTTTCTGTTCTGGCCGGGGTGGATTTTTTTTCATCGTTTTTTCTTGACCAGCTTGTGAAGTCTAGGATGGTATATGCTTTCTAGAACGTTGCAGTGTTCCTCCTGTTCCATGATGTCTTCACTCTGGACGATCATACTTCGGCTTCTGTGATGGTATGGTTGGCACGAAGAGGGTCTAAGCTTCTATTTTCTGCCACTCTTGCTTCTTCTGGTGAGGCTATTAGGAATGCCGCTTATGTCAGTGAATGGTTTAGCTGGTAGACCACTGGCAGATCTCCCTTGTGACAACGATCGATCACAAGTTCACAACCTAAATTTTCCGTTGTGCGTATGTAAGATACAAAAGCAGAATGCTTCTTCTGGTGCAGAAGCATCCTTCCTGGTTGCATGATCCCCTCTGTACAAATCATTGCCCCCTTGGAGCAGATCGCTCCATTAAGTGGGCCTTGAACCCCTGACTTACGGCGCTGCACTTTAGGAGAAAATGCAGTGTGTACCGGCATCATATAACAACAGAAAAGGGAAATCGGGTCGTTGACACTGCAATGGGAAACAAAATTTCATGGAATCTGTCACTTACGCATGCTAAGAAGTTTCCCTTCCTCTGCGCCCTTCTCGCTCCCTCCCTCCCCCCCCCCCCCCCCCCCCCCCCCCCCCCCCCCCCCCCCCCCCCCGGGCCCCCGCCCCCCGTCTCTTTCCATGCTTTGTGGTTTTGCTGCAGGTTCTGGATGCACGCAACGATATGCAGTGGGGTGAAGAGACGCCACCACCAGTGCTTGTGAAAGTCTCACCTGATCTCACTGAGGAGGACATGGAAGATATTGCTGCGGTGAGCCTCTCAGAGTCTCAGCTGCCTCTGCACTTTTTCCTATGCTGACTGTTTTGTTTGACAATTGAGTGCATACGCTGAGGTTTCTGCTGTTTCCTCCTCCTCCTCCTCCTAGTCTCATATTCTGATGGGTTGTCCACCTTAAAGGAGGCTATCCATGTTAGGCTTCGACCATTGTCGAAGTTGTCGTTCTTTTGAAAGAAACCGAAACATTCACATCTTATATCATTTTTTATATGTTGTATGTGGTCTGAGCTGTGGGGTTAGCTTCTATTTTCTTTCAGTTTTCGTCGAACTTCTCGGACTACACGGCTCTTGCCAATTGCTAAGGAATCCCTGACGTGGGAAGGTGTCGAATCCGGTCTCACAGGTGCATGGGAATAAAAATGCATGCTAAACTGGGGTGGGGTTGTTTGGGTTCTTGGAGGTCACCTTTTTTTTTCCCTCCTTGAGTCCCCACTTTTTAGCGCCCCCCAGTTCTCTGCCATTACCCAGGATAGACCAGTCGGTTATCATCGCACATTGTGCAAATGTCTGTTCAAATTGGAACCGGTGTGCTTCGTCTGTTGATGCTGCTACTGATTAACATTCAGGCATTGAAAGGCGTGGAATCGTGGTGTTGTAACGTCTTTGTAATTTCCCCCCCAAGAGATCCATAATGACACCGAAATGTTAACTTAGTGCTTCAAATGCTCTGGCCATCTGTCTCTGATAATTATTCTATTTTGATACGAAGTCACAAGGGTGACTTTAGGCGGTGGGAGGCCGGACCTGGCCGGACCTGGCCGGAGAGCCTGGACCTTCCGCCGCCCCCTGCTGGATGTGAGGGATGCCGGGCCCATTTCCGGGCTTGTGAATAGAAGTTGTCTTCGTTATAAAAAAAAAAAAAAAAAAAAAAAAAAGATGGCTGCGACCTCACAATTCTACCCAGAAATGAACCGCGGCTACTACCCAGCTTCGGCTAGCTGGAGACGGGGTCCAGCGGCGTCCCTTTAAGTGCTTCAAATAGAGCAATTATTGTTTTAGTCAATTTGTAAACCTTACTATTATTGTTCCTGCCTGTTGTCACCATCTATTCTCAAATCAGAGCATGCATGACGTGCCCCCCAAATGCTTCCTTCCTTCTGTTATGGCCGAAGGAACCGGTGCCACTGGGGCATTGACTGCTTCCTCTATGGAAAGAGCAGGGCATTGACTGCTTCCTCTATGGAAAGAGCAGGGCATTGACTGCTTCCTCTATGGAAGGAGCAACCCCTGAGCTCAGCGTATCATGAGTCGACGTCCTCAGCTGGCTGGAAACTGAGTCCAGCATCCCCTGATCCCCTTCCCCTCTATAATTGCATGCATGTTTGGCCCTGTTGTTTATTGGGAAAAAGAAAAACCACTGTTTGGTGAAAACAGGGGTTGTACCGTTGTTTGCAGGTTGTACGTTCAGAGTGTATGGGCGGCTGTTGCTGAGTATATGGGCGGCCGTTGCTGAGTACATAACACCACTGTTTTCACCAAAGTCGGGTGGTTTGTTCTAACTTGTAAATTTTGGTTGCTTGATAATCCCATGTCTGTTGAACCTGGAATTTTTGCAGGTCGTAATTGCGGAGCATGTGGAGGGCCTGGTGAGTGGCATTGTCATCCATGTTTGGGTCTCTCTGCATCTTTCCATGGGAATCGGTCGGACAACCTTTTTTTTTTTTTTTTTTTTTAAGGAGCTGTCTCTCATCTCCTCATCGGAGGACAGGTGTATAATATTTTCTCTTGATTTTTCCTCATATATATGCAACTACTCAGCATGGGACGCTAAGGGTTATGGGTGTGGATTCCCGGCCTCCCGACTTCTTCCTAGTGGATCCCAGCCTTCTGCTCAACTCTCCTTGCATGACAGAAAGGTCGAAAAATTAAATGAAAAGGAATGGCTTAAAAAAAGGAAGGTGGTCCGTCGAGTGAGTATGCTGTTGCTTGGCCAGTAGAACTCGATGCAGATCACACGTTCAGTTGCTGCCATGCTGATGTTGTTTTCCAGATGCGTTGCCACTTGTACGCACCCTCGTAGGAGTATGGATTCGTACTCTTGTACTCATACGCTACTCGTACGCTAGGGGCCCCGTACGAGGTTTTTTTTTTTTTTTTTTTTTTTTTTTTTTTAAATCGGTACTGTTTTTTTTTTTTTTAATCAAATTCTAGTAAGAATCTGAAGATCATGCTCAGCCAAATGTTGCTTGTTTTGTGTTGTTGCATCACATATGTTTTTTTTGGATTTTTTATGGATGACCATTCTTTTTTTTTTTTTTTTTTTTTTTGTTTTTTCGTACGGGGGCGTACAAAACGTACAGGTTCCCGTACAGGTGCCCGTACAGATCCCGTACAGAAATTACCTGTACGTTTAGTATGGAAAGCCCCCGTACGTGTACTCTATGCAACGTAAAAATTCGGTTCATCAAAGGGGGGACAATGTACTTCCATATGCTTGTCATCACATCATCTGCTAGAATACAATAAAATAATAAAAATTCTAAAAATACCTAGGCTACTTGGCTCGCCCGGCCGTGCAACCGGGGCAAGTCGCCTGGGGGGCACCTGCATGGGACACCTCGTGCAGGCAGAAAGCAGCCCTTTTTTTTTTTGGTTTTTTTTTTGGGTCAGTTGTAGGTTTTATGAGCATGGCCAGAGGAGCCCAAATCCGGGCTCCTTTCTGTTTTCAAGCGTTGGCTGTAAAGAGGAGGGGGGTATAATTTTTTTTTTTTAAGGGGCTGAAGGGGTTAAAAAAAAGTTATTTATATCTTTGATTCCGTGGGGAATTCTGATGTGAACCTCAGCCAAAAGTCTTTTGTATTGCAATTCTACAGAACTTGTTTTTTCTCTGGATTTTTGTTTTTTAATTCTTTTTACGTTTTTCCTTTTTTTTTTTTTTTTTTTTTTTTT
>BFEA01000941.1:247751-259667 GCA_003427395.1 Chara braunii | reverse complement strand
GCGTGTATCCGGGCACAAGTTGGGCGCCCGAGCGCCTGGACTAACAGCCTAGAAAAATACAAAAAAGCCTAAAAAGGACAGCTTCCTCCTTGAGAGGGGTGACTGTTTTTTGCTGTAAGAGACTGCGCATACTTGTGGGACTGGTTTTTGCTGCAAAAGACTGTGCATACTTGTGCGGCACCAAATGGGTGCAAAGTGCAACTTGTGGTGCACATCTCCTAGTACACTGGTCCACTGCACATGGCAGATGCGCACCAGAAAATATGCCTGCTCTCCCCACTCTTCGTCCACGTTCTGTTCCCCTCCCCCCCCCCCGGCCCCCCGGACGACCACCACCACCGCCCTATAAAGAATATGCTTGTTATCTTGCTTTGTTTGCGACGCCTTGTATTCAGTGGCCGGGTTAATTATGCTTAGACCTCACTGCTTTGCAGGTCTTGCTGTGTAGTTGGGAGCAACGCTAGTGATAGAGCACGTTCTTGACGTATCTCCGTCCAAAGGTCGACAGCCACCTTCCTCTTTTAATTAAGTCGTTTTTGAAGTGCTGAAGGGGCTTGCTGTCTTCACCCGAATAGAATGTCCGCGCATTGCCCGGTCATTATAGCTGTATTTGGGCCAACTTCCTGACCAGATGTAGCGATGATGACCGCACGTTTTATTTCGGGTGAAGATGGTAGGGCTCTACGCATAAGAGATGACATGTTTACAACATTTTTCCAGCACACGAGTTTGTTGATAACGGCTGCTAAGTTTTAACGAATCGGTTCCTATCATTCACTCCTTTTGCTGTAACGGACTTTATGATAATGCAATGACTTGCTGATTCCTGCTGCCGAGATTGTCTGCGAGGCTGTATACTAACCTGTAGGGTTAGTTTTGCCATTTTGTTTGGCTGAGGGCTAACCAAGAGATCCGCCTGTGTGGAAACTCGTGAGGACAGATCTGTAATTTCTGAGAAATACAGACCTGGTACTAACCGAGTTGCTACAGCTACCCTAACTGCCTATAGCAGGCCCGGGCTACCCTAGGACAGACAGGCCCTAAGCGGCCTATACTGCCATACGGTCCTATAGCCTATAGCCGGGTCCAGTAGAGGCCGAGAGGCCGAAACAGCAGCGGTACGGTAGGTCCAGTCAGTCCGGTCGAGGTCTAGGCGAGAGTAGAGAGTCTATAAGTCCTGGGGGAAAATCGATTGGGGACTTTTGGCATGTCATTTTCACATGCAGGGTTTTTGCGGCCAACCAAGTGAGCAGCGCTGAAGACCTACAGYGGCACCTGAGGTTTCAGCAGCCGTGAAGCAGCCATAGCCGCCTACCTGAGACAGCCATAGCTGGGGCTGTACTCAGCGCATCTATCCCCTGGGGATATCTGCGTTGGCAGGACTATATCGGGGCTCTTCACTGAGCACATGTGGGTGCTAGTGCTGCGGTAGCAGCCAGGCAGCCATAGCTGCCTTCTTCATCGTCAKAGTGACTCATCGGCACTGAGAACTACTTCGCKATTCATGATCTGCATCTGGGTGTTTGGCGCTGGCCTCTGGGAGGCTGTTTCAATGCAGMGCTAGACTYTGAGAGGGTGGTAGTGAGTGGAGTGTGTGGTTGTTGTGTGGCGAGACACTGGGTTAAACTCTGGAAYGATAAYTGGGGTTACTTAAGTTGAGTTGGCTTATCATCTGGGTTACTTTCTAATTGTGATCTTCGCAGTGTCATTCTGTGATTGGTTGTTGGGAGTTTATCAGAGAGAGAGAACACGGTGTGTATTCTCCCCATCTGTGCATGGTTGCTATTCTGCTGTTTATCTCTGGTCTATGTGTAGGTGAACTCTGTCTCTTCCTCCCCTGTATCTCATGCATGTATGGGCGTGTGTGAGTATTTCTGTGTGTGAGTGGCAAGCAAATTGTCAAACAACCAAGTTCATAACAGTTGGTATCGGAGCGAAGATTGGACTTGGAGCTCAGATGGTTGAGCGCAACAGGGGCAGCTTCTCTTTCTGGCACTAACTGGCGAGAAGTGCCATGGTGGTGCTTCCTCTTGAGTAAAGATCCAGTGGAAGAGAAGACAAACAAGCGGTGATTGCAGGGCATCAGTTTGCGATTGATCAGGCACCCTGAGCCTGTCTGTGTGCCTGACAGGAAGTGACAAGAACAGGGATATTTCGCCATCCACTTATTGGACCTCAGTTGATGACTGGGATCAGGGTGGCGAATTATATCCTAATCCAGTAATAACTGGGTGGCAGCTTCAATCCCAGTGTAGCACTGAGGGAGGATTGATCACAGGATCACCTCCTGCTAAATTAACCCTACTCTGGGCTAAATTTAGCACCAGCGGCTCATACCTGCAGTGGCGAGATACCTTCAGGAGAGTATTCTCTCGCCACTGAGCCAGATTCAGTGAATCTGAGAGGTGGAGTTGAATCGCCACATCATACTGGAGCGGATCAACAATTTTTAGGAGATCCTGTACGTGGGAAGCTGTGGAAGAGTGTCTGCAAGTGCTGGCGAGACCAGGGTTTGGCAGCCATAGCCAGGGCTTCATCACCCACTGAGTGAAAGACTTCAAGTGAGTGTGTTCCATAGGATTCCCTGAGTAGCGATTAGATTAGTATCAGTAAAAATAGAAATGATGGTTTGTCTGTCAGTAGAGTCACAATCGTGGAATGGTTAGACTGCAAGACAGCCATATCCATCTTCTTCCTCCCTACCCGGACTCATATCTCACTATCTATTGACCTGTTCTGACTCCAAATTGTTCTGGGACTGTATGACAGTATTGCGCTGCATCCTGTGTGATCATACTGTGAATTCTATGTAGGAAAAGTAGGGATACTGTGGATTTGAGTTTTGCGCTGAGTCTATTTATAGTCTGAGCTATCTAGGGTCAGTCACCACTCAAAATTTGTCCGTCAAAATTCAAGTCTGTCGGTTTGGGGTGAATCGCAATTTGATTTCTGCCATTTGTGCTCAAGCGCAAGTCCAGAAACAGTGAATTTGGGTCATTACAGTGAAATCCTGAAATCCGTCATATCTGGGGTTATTTCTGTTGATGTCAACAGTGGCAAAATTTGAGTCTAGGGCTGTTAGGGTATAGGTTACTGCATCGCTACCACTTGCTGTCCTGTTTCAGTCAATTTTTGCCTATCTTCATCAATATTACTAATTTCGGCTATGGAATGCTAGTGACCTCTGGAATGTTGTGAAAGTGCATGTTGCAACTTCAGTGAAAGTTCAGTGTCAGGTATAGGAAATCGTTAGTGCATGATTTTACTAGACATCTAGTCAGCTTGACTACTGACCCCAGTGGCCCTATTCCAACCCTAACTGCTTGTGCCCACTAACCCACATTACTCTGTGAACAGACAGTGCAGCGAATTGTGAGTGTCTGAGGGAGTTGTAAATCGCTGCACCTCCTGCTGTTTTACTTCGTTAATTATTTGTTCTGAGAGGGAAAATGTCGGAAACCGCTGACTCAGGTGCAGGGAAGGTGGAGGTAGTGGTTAAGGATGAGGCCCAAGCCTCACCCTCAACTCCACCTCCCCCTCCTCTGACCCCTGTGCAGCGGCGCAAGAAAGAGATCCAAGAGAAACTGCGAGAGCAACAGGCGCTGCTCGCAGAAGCAGAGAGGCAAGAGGCTGCAGAATTGGAAGCTGCAACAGAAGCTTCCAGAAAAGAGCATCTGTTGCAGCAGGCTCAGAAGACTTTTGCAGATGCTTGAGTTGCCCAGTGTACTAGAGACCTGGCTGAGCTGGTATTGTTGCAGGATAAACTCACAGCCAGCCATTTCACAAACTGGGATGAGAGGATCCAGCGGCTGGAGACGAGAGTGGCTGATCTGGGAACTCAACAGTCCAAGATCCTGGATGCCATCTAGAATCTGACTGCTCAGTTAACAGCAGCCAACGTCATCAGTCCCCTGGTCCCTGTGGTCCCCTCTCTCAAGCCCAAAAGGCCTTCTCAACTCCTTTCTCCACCTCCTTCTCCACCTCCTGGGTCTCCTCATTCTTCTCGCAAGTCTTCTCCCTTTGTCACCTCGGAGGCCAAAGTTGCACCTCCTCCCGCCATTGTTGTTGGGGACCACAGAGGTCCCAAGATCCCTGGCCCCAGAAAATTCAAGGGGGATGACCCCAAGATTGATGTGGGGGATTGGGCAGCTGGAACCCGGGCCTATCTGAAAGGGTTCCAGTGCCCAGAGCAGCAAAAGGTGGCTACTGTTGTGGGGCTGCTGCAGGGGCCTGCCCAGAAATGGGCTACCTTTACAGCAAGCGCCCAGAATCAGACTTTGGAGGATTGGGCCTTGGCACTGGGGGCTGACAAAAAGACCGGTTTGCAGACAAAGAGAGAGTCCGCAAAGCTGCTGATAAAATAGTACGCCTGGGCCAGCAGCATTACAGCGGCAGTCTGCAGGCCTTTGCTGAATTTGAGCAGCTGACTTCCACCCCTGGACTGGTTATGTCAGCAGATGACTTGTTGACTAACTTTTGCAGGGTTGTGCCTGAAAAGTTTTGTGTTGCATTGTACAGCGTCGGGCACAAGGACTAGTGATTGTTTGGATATGGAAGCCAAGCTTCATGTCCAGGCCCCCTCCAGTGACAGAAGGAGAGGCGCCTTCCCTCGCGGTGGTAGAAAGGGAAAGGCGGCCTTTGCTTATGCGAGGTCTGGATCAGCCTCTGAGACAGGATCCCAGCCTGGTACACCGCCTGCTGGGACTGTTTCAGCTGCTGTTCCAGATGTTGCAGCAGTTGTCCAGCAGCTGCAGGCTGCGCTGGGGGCCTTCCAAAAGGCCAGGTCTGCCTCCAGCACATCCTCAAGCAGCAAGGGGAAGAGCCAGGGACGTCGCTCTTCAACCCCTGTCCGGCGCCCAAATCTGCCACGGGACGTCCATTTCCCAGCAGACCCCCTCGATCCCAACACCCTTCCCTGGCATGATTTGAAGATCCAGGAAGGGGTATGGAGGAAGAGGAAGGAAAGGGGAGTCTGCTTGAGGTGTGAAGGGCAGCACTTTCTCAAGGACTGTCCTTATATGCCCAACCCAACTCAGTTAAAAAACTGAAGCTGAACCTGGAGACAGCAGTTCCCTCCAGTGCTGCAACTGCGTCTGCAGCTGCAGCAACTTCAGTTGAGACATCTTCCTTCCCATCCAGTATGGGAACTGCACGGGCAGCATCCTTCACATATGAGGATCCTGACCCGGATCAGGAACCGGACCAATCTGAGTCGCAGGCTCTTGCTGCTTTTTTCTTTCATCTGAAGGAACGAAAGCAGAACAAGTCTGAACTCGTCCTGCTTCGGCCCCTGATCAACCACACCAGGATCAAGGGGTTATTAGACTGTGGAGCCACCCGAAATTTCATGTCTCCCAGTGCAGTCAAAAAACTGCATCTGGGCATGAAAGTGGTACAACTGCAGCAACCGCTGCAGATCAGGATAGGTGACTCCACTGTTCTGACCATCAGGGAGAAGGTCAGGGGTATCCCTGTCACCTTCGACAGCGCTGGAGAAGTCAGACATAGTCTGAACTTCTACATCTTCCCTGATCTACCCTTTGATCTGGTTTTCTCTATGCAGTGGCTTGAGAGCAGTCAACCCACGGATCAACTGGCAGATCCCCAAGGTTGAACTGCCAAACAGCAAGGGGGTGTATCAGCCTTGTATGATTGCAGCTGATCACCACCCTAAGACATCCTGCTTCTGCTTGAGAGTGAGAGAGTTTTATGCTCTCTCTCGCCAGTATGACCATGAGCGTCTGTTTATAGCTCTGGTCAAGCAAACAGACGCTCCCCCTACTCCCTGTCCTCCTGAGATACAACAGGTTGTGGATCAGTATGCTGATCTGATGCAGGAGCCCTTTGGACTACCCAACCGGCCAACCAAGCATCACATTGAGTTGTTGCCTGGAGCGGTCCCTCCTAAGGGACGCATCTACAGGATGTCACCGGCTGAGCTTGAGGAGCTCAGGCGACAGCTTGAGACCCTGACCAGCAAGGGCTGGATCAGGCCCAGCACTTCTGAATTCGGTTCTCTAGTCCTCTTTGTTCCAAAGGGGAGTGGTGAGTTCAGAATGTGCATAGACTACAGGGGTCTCAACAAGATCACTAGGAAGAGCACAAAGCCACTTCCTAGGATCGATGACCTTCTGGATATGGTCCAGGGCTGTACCATCTTCAGCAAAGTCGACCTCAAATCTGGCTATCACCAGATTGAGATGGCAGAAGAGGACGTTCACAAGACGACCTTCAAAACCAAGTATGGTACTTATGAGTACCTGGTGATGCCATTTGGACTTTGCAATGCACCTGGCACATTCCAGACTGAGATGCACCGCATATTCAGGCCGTACCTAGATAAGTTTATGGTTGTCTACCTGGATGATATCCTGATATTCAGCAAAACTACCAGGGAACATGCGGAGCACTTGGCTCTGGTCCTTCAGTCGTTACGTGACAGTCAGTATAAGATCAACAGGGAGAAGTCCTCTTTTGGAGTTCCCTCTGTTATCTATCTGGGTCATGTAATCTCTGGAGATGGACTGGCCCCTAAAGCAGCCAAAATTATTGCTATTCAGGACTGGCCACAACCCCAGATAGTGAGAGATGTTCGGTCTTTCTTGGGTCTGGCCTCCTACTACAGAAAGTCCGTCAGGAACTTTTCTGCAGTGGCTGCACCCCTGACTAACCTTACAAAGAAAGACACTCCCTTTCTTTGGTCTCTTCACTGTCAGATGGCCTTTGCACGACTCAAACAGGCCTTGACTCGTGCGCCTGTTCTGAAGTTGCCTGACCCCACTCTGCCTTTTGTGCTGACTACTGATGCTAGCCAGTACGGCATTGGGGCAGTCCTTCAGCAGGATGATGGGAATGGTCTGAGACCTGTAGAGTTTATGAGTAAGAAGATCAAGACTCAAAAGCTGCAGGACTCCACCTACGAAAAAGAGCTTTGTGCTCTTGTCAGTGCCCTGAAACACTGGGGACGTGAGCCACGACAGCCTCTCGATGATATTATCGACAAGGCTAAGCCTGACCTTACCCCAGTGAGTTCGCCAGACGCTATCGTCTGGATGTGGAAAGAGCCCGGGCGAACTTGTTCAAGGCCCAAAAGGCCATGATTGAACAAGCTAACCGCCACAGACGACCTTCCCCCATCCGTACTGGTGACTATGTCTGGGTGGCCAGTTCTGAGTTGTCAAGGGAGGAGGATATTTCTCCTAAGCTGTTGCCGCGCTACTTGGGTCCATGGCAGGTCCTAGATACAGTGGGCGCTGATCCCTTCAGTCCGTCGTACGTCATCGACGTCCCGTTGCATCTAGGAACCTATCCGGTCTTCCATGCATTCCCTGACCGGCCTCCTCAATGGGGCCCACCAATGCCGGCCTCCCCAGTGGGCGCTGATCCCTTCGGTCCGTCGTACGTCATCCTCAATGGGGCCCACCAATCCCTGGTAAGGGATATGATGTGGTGGCCATTGAGGATGAGTGGGGCACTGGCCACGACCGGCAGTATCTTGTCAGGTTTGCGTTCCAGCCCCCTTCTGAGAACCGATGGTTCTACAGAAGAGACCTGATCAAGACAACAAAGTCTGTTGTACAGCATTATGAGGCGGCTCAGAAGGGTAACCTTCGCCGTTCGCCTCGTCTGCACCCCTAGCTCGGAGGTCCTCGTTCCCGGGGAGGGTAAGCCTGCAATGACTTGCTGATTCCTGCTGCCGAGATTGTCTGCGAGGCTGTATACTAACCCGTAGGGTTAGTTTTGCCATTTTGTTTGGCTGAGGGCTAACCGAGAGATCCGCCTGTGTGGAAATTCGTGAGGGACAGATCTGTAATTTTTGAGAAATACAGACCTGGTACTAACCGAGTTGCTACAGCTACCCTAACTGCCTATAGCAGGCCCGGGCTACCCTAGGACAGACAGGCCCTAAGCGGCCTCTACTGCCATACGGTCCTATAGCCTATAGCCGGGTTCGGTAGAGGCCAAGAGGCCGAAACTGCAGCGGTACCGGTAGGTCCAGTCAGTCCGGTCGAGGTCTAGGCGAGAGTAGAGAGTCTATAAGTCCTGGGGGAAAATCGATTGGGGACTTTTGGCATGTCATTTTCACATGCAGGGTTTTTGCGGCCAACCAAGTGAGCAGCGCTGAAGACCTACAGYGGCACCTGAGGTTTCAGCAGCCGTGAAGCAGCCATAGCCGCCTACCTGAGACAGCCATAGCTGGGGCTGTACTCAGCGCATCTATCCCCTGGGGATATCTGCGTTGGCAGGACTATATCGGGGCTCTTCACTGAGCACATGTGGGTGCTAGTGCTGCGGTAGCAGCCAGGCAGCCATAGCTGCCTTCTTCATCGTCAKAGTGACTCATCGGCACTGAGAACTACTTCGCKATTCATGATCTGCATCTGGGTGTTTGGCGCTGGCCTCTGGGAGGCTGTTTCAATGCAGMGCTAGACTYTGAGAGGGTGGTAGTGAGTGGAGTGTGTGGTTGTTGTGTGGCGAGACACTGGGTTAAACTCTGGAAYGATAAYTGGGGTTACTTAAGTTGAGTTGGCTTATCATCTGGGTTACTTTCTAATTGTGATCTTCGCAGTGTCATTCTGTGATTGGTTGTTGGGAGTTTATCAGAGAGAGAGAACACGGTGTGTATTCTCCCCATCTGTGCATGGTTGCTATTCTGCTGTTTATCTCTGGTCTATGTGCAGGTGAACTCTCTCTTCCTCCCCTGTATCTCATGCATGTATGGGCGTGTGTGAGTATTTCTGTGTGTGAGTGGCAAGCAAATTGTCAAACAACCAAGTTCATAACAATAAGCAGAAGTTTCTTATTACTTATCATTTGATATTTTAAATTTTAAATTAGTTTTACTATTTTTTAGCGCACTGTGCGATTTTTTTGCACATCGCCCAGCACAGGTGCATATCAAGTAGCTAAAATTCAGACAATATCCTCCTTTTTTCTATGTAACAATACTAACAAGCAAAAAAAAAAGAAAACACAAGCTGGCTCAGAAAGGCCAGTGGAGAAGGAAATTCAGACGTACAATATAAGCAAGGGCCCAGGGGGCAATTCCCAGCTGCACGTGGACGGACAGAAGAGATGCTCTATATCCTGCCCCTCTGAGCATGGTCAGCAAGGTCAGACTGACTACATTCATGTCTGGATTTTCCAAAAAGCGAAACTCCCATGGTTCTTATCAAACATGCTGCAAATTTTGGTTCCTTGCGAAACAAGGGTGTGCACTATCGTTTGGGAATGCACAATTTCGACAAATCTTTTCTGCCCCATTCTTCGTGCACCACGCCTCCCCCCTCCCACCTCGCCCCCCAAACCCACCCAGGCCCTCATTCCCCATTTTCTGTTACACACTCAGATGTGCGTTCTCTCTTTAATCTTCGTGATGATCTGATGCAGATTGTAAGCAATACAACGATTAAACGGCCGAAGGCGATGGAAGGATTGCCCGGTACACAGGTGCATGCTGGCCTTAGTGGCAGGCCATTGTTGGAGCGATCGAATGAAGTTTTGAGGGACATGTACCGTTTGACAGAGGTCAGAAAGGACACTACTACCCCTTCCCCAACCGTCGCCGGCAAAACGCCTCTCTGTGCGTTCAATTATTTTGCAGGTTTTCAAACCTCTTTGCTGCTCTTTTTTTTTTTTTTTTTTTTTTTTTTTTTTTTTTCCCTCTTCCGTTTCCTTTCCACGCGAAGGGGTTCAACCGTTCACGCAATGGTGAGAAGTGATATGTGTGTGATCAGGAAGAAATTCCGAAGAATCTGAGAATCCCCCCCACCACCCTGGGTTCTCAATGCAAGGTTTCACCCTTGACAGGCATGCAGAACTATCGCATGGACTTCAGGCAGCATAGTGTCCTGCTGCTACATGCATGCATCTCCATCCTCCTTTTGTTAACAAGAATAACAAGAAGGGTGCAAGCTGGTGAAAAGCATCTCCTCCTGGCAGGCTGCGAGAGTATGCATCAGTGGATTCAGTGCCCTTTGCTTTCCAACCTTATGCATCAGTTCCCTTTGCTTTCCAACCTTATGCATCAGTGCCCTTTGCTTTCCAACCTTATGCATCAGTGCCCTTTGCTTTCCAACCTTATGCATCAGTGCCCTTCGCTTTCCAACCTTATGCAGAAAGTTCCAGTTTGAAGTTTTGAGGCTGCACATATGTCTGCTGTTTTCCCATCCAGGACCCTCCCTGTCCTTAAACCACTAGTACGTTTGGCGCATGGGAAAATAGGGAAAAGTGGACATTTTCCCAAACTCCTAAAGTTTCGGAGGCCGGGCCCGACGACGGCTGCCATCGATAAATCCGATCGGCGGCCGTCGTCTCGTTTCGTCCTTGGAAAAGGTCGGAGGCCCACCGGAGGCCCGCTATTTTCCCACGTGCCAAAGGTACTAAAAAAAAAAAAAAAAAAAAAAAAAAAAAACAGAACCTTCAACCTTCACCTTATGGTTTTGCAGCAAATTTGGCTCTTTTTTTTTTTTGGCATTCTGGGGAGCATCAGTCCGGTACCCATTCCACCTGCAAGTCGAAAGAAGTACAACAGTTACTCTCACATGGTCCTACCCATTATGGTTGAGAGGCCCAAGTGCAAGATTAGGGCCATTCATTACTTCCCACCGAGGGAAGGATGTACCACCCCTCGCCCCTTCCTTAGTTAGCCTCATTGTTGTGCCTTTCGAGCTGGTATCTGCCCTGGTCTTTGGATCTGCTGTTTACTGTACGGGACCCTACCTATGCCGTCTGTCTCTAGCTTGCTCCTCCTCTCTGGTACATGGCTGTCGGATGTGCGTGGGATTCAAGAGCGCTATGTGTTGCTATCCTTTACTCCTGGCTGTCTTTTTCTCCCAGTGGCATGTCCCTCCGGAGTTTCCTTCTTTGAGACTCCGGTGCATCCCATGTACGGCCTGGCTTGCTGTCCTGTTTTTCTGGTTTTCGTAGGAGCGAATCTGCTATCCATCTATCTTCTGCAGATGAGCCTTATTGATATGCGAGCAAATCCGGGGGCAATGTACTCGGGCTGGTCGCTGCAGACTCTGCTAAAACCCTTAACCCTGGGTTAACTCTTGCCCTTGAGAACATCTTCGCCCTAAAACCTGGAGTATATCTGCACATTGCTTCCTGAACTTTCTTCCCCTTCCTCTTCTGCTACAATCTTCTGTAGAACATCTTGGCCCTAAACCTTGGCGTAGCTCTGCACATTGCGTACTGAACTTTCTTCCTCTTCCTCTTCTGCTACTATCTTCTGTTGGATTCTCCTTCCCGCCTTCCCCTATCTCTGCATTATCCCCCTGCCTCAGGACGTTTCCATGTTGATATTGAAAGATTCAGGGGTATTGTTTGCTGAAAGTGTTTGCGATTGGTCTACCTGTACCCCTTCTTCGCAGAATGTGCTCTGTCCTCGGGATTTCCGCCACCTTGCCCGTTGCTAGGTAGTTCTCTTCCAATACGCGCCTAAACTCCTTTTTGCTTTGTCCTTCTTTTTTTTATGAACAGATCCTTATGGTCCTGGCTCCTTTTCCATTCTGGGGAGCATCAGTCCGGTTCCTATTCCCCCGGCAAGTCCAAGATAGGACAAAGGTTAATCACCCACGCTCCTCCCCCTTATGGTGTGGAGGCCCCGAAGGCGGCATTGATTACTTCCTTGAAGGAGGATGTACCGATCTTCACCCCTGCCTAAGTTAGCCTGTTCTTGTAGCTGCTGCTTGACTTTACTGGAAATATCAGGTCTCCTTTCTGGCTGTTCCTTTCTATGACAGTGGGTGGGTCAGATTCCTTTACTCTGCTGCTGGACTCCTTGGGAGCAGTTTAACTTAAGGGTGACGCTTAAAGCTAAAACCCTAAACCCTAGCTTGGTTGCACTCTGCTGATAGAACTTTTCCTGAAGGTTGTTTCCTGCCTGTGTCTACTGTTGATGCGGGGTCTGCT
>BFEA01000941.1:231146-247465 GCA_003427395.1 Chara braunii | reverse complement strand
TTTTAATTTTTCGGGTTGGTGTTGTCAGTTCGTATCCTTTGTGGGAGTCTATGCTGGCACTTTGCTTTTTAACTCACTCCTATTGAGATATCCATAAGGTGAGTCCTGCTTCTAGAGGCTTCTATCCCTTGTGACCTTGGTTGGGTAAGTCGCCATTGGGCGAAGTGCAGTTTGTCCTGGTCTATTCTAGCTATCCTACCTTCGCCTAACTGGTGCTTTACGAAGGTTTCTATTATTTTGTCTTTGTTTATGATATTCTCTTCTATTTTCCTGCAGGTTCTTTTCCACCGTCCTCTATATTCCGCCTCTATTAGGTGCAAAACTCCTTCCCAAGCTTCTTGGGGTGTCATGGTTGAGCGATCAATCGTTTCTTGACATATGCGCTTCCAAATCATCCATAAGGTCGCGAGCCTTAGAACGTGGAAGAAGGAAACTTCGAATCCTTGCCATGAGCTGTGAGTGTGCAAGCCAAGTAAGAGAGCGACCTGATCCGATGGCATTGTTTTGTCCGTGACCAAGTGCCAAAGTCGGGAGGCGGGTGTCCAGAGTTGTTTAGCTTTCTGACAGCCTAGCAGACAGTGTTCTATATCTTCTGACAGTCCCTCCGGACAAATAGTGCATAGCTCCTGCACCGGGGATTTCAACTGTGCAGTCCTTCTCTTGTTCAGCCATTTGTTAACTGGGAGAGCCCGATGGGCGAGTAGCCATTGGAAGCTTCTTATTCTGGTAGATGTGATGGCAAGTAGTCTACTCCATGACTTGATGAGGGTTTGATTTGGTGGCAGATTGAGTTGGGTTTCCCATCTTTGGTTGATGATTTGAGTTACTGAGACCGATCTCATTCTTAGGGTATATCCCAGCTTAGTAGAGTATTCTAGAATGTTGTTATGTTTCTCCACTCCTAGTCTGCCTGACTTCCTCTTCCAAGCCCATTCCGCTGGGTCGACTTCCAGGTCGGCGATGGTTACAAGAGGTTCATATATGCGACATTCTTCAGTTTCTACCACTCTTACTTTCCTCATTGCTTGTTCTGGGATGGCGATTTCTCCCAAAACGTTACGACCTAAGAGGCTTGTGGTTGATCCCAGTTCTGCGATCGAGTATATGTCGCATATTAACCATGCGTTCCCTGGTCCCTCTCTTGAGCGGAACTGATAGGAGGTATTGGGGATGTTTTCAGTTAATCGTGTTGCCCAGTCCCCTGTTCTCCACTCGCCACTGCCCTTCAGTAGCTCATGCCAGCTTTGTGGTATTGCTATTAAGATATTGTTCAGGTTTGCTTGTAAATTGTGGCATCCCCTCAAAGTTTCCCTTAGCTCTCCTACTGTTTTCCATCTCTTGTCCTCATCATGCCAAAGGTGCTTGACCTGCCACGCTCCCTTTTCTAACCAGGCTCCCCATTTTGTGGTTAGGGTCCATGGTTTCCCTTGTGGGTCCAACAAGGCTTGGTTACAGAAGATCGGTTGCCTGAGGACTTCCTCTTTAGTTGTTGGTTCTCTTACTTTGGCTGGTAGGATTTCCCTCCACGTCTTCAATAGTTGCCTCCAAAAGTTATCCCCTTGCTCTTCTTCCTGGTTCCCCTGGTGATCTGTTTGCACCCCGCCCTTCATCGCCCGGGACTTATGCATGAGCCAAAGAGGCCACGCATGTTGTCCGGGGTTTTGTATTTGGCTATTTGCTTTATTCTGTGGAGGCCTAGCTTGCTCCAGGGTAGGTTGTTATTAGTTATCATTTTGATGATCCACTTTGTTTTGAAGGGCTTTTATTTGAGTTTTCGGGTCCAGGATTCCCAAACCCCCTTGCGATTTCTTCAGAGTGACGTACTTCCACGCCACTTGAGAGATGAAGTTGACTCTGGATGGATCACCGGTCCATAAATAGGTGGCTGCCCTTCTTCTGAGCTGTGTTCTTTGCTGCTTGGGTGGGCTCCAAATTGTGGCAGCGTACCACATCATTGCAAAGATTGATGCATTTAGGATCAAGGTTCGGCCAAATATTGAGGTGTAGACATTGGACCAGCTGCCCAATTTGGTATTCATCTTATTCATTATGGCTGGAGCCATTGTTTGGTTGGAGCCATGTTTGGAAACTTGGATTCCTAGGAATCTGAGGGGTTCGTTGCCCCGTGACCAGTTTATTCCTACTGGCGTACTTCGTGGAGGGTCAGTTTGTGGGTCTGTTAGCCACCAGCCTATTGTTTTGGGCCAGTCGATTCTCATTTCTGATGCGATTTGGAAAGCCTGCATGGCTCTAGTGAGAGCTTGAAAGGAAGAGTCTGAGGCTCGTATTAAGATTGTCAAGTCGTCCGCGAAGAGGATGGTAGTGGGTATGTTGATCGGATGTTGCGCGTCATCGACCAGTGTTTCAATGGATGGATCTTTTCTTAGAAAGGAGGCAGTCGCCTCCATGATGAAGAGAAAGATTGGGGCTGCTAGTGGGTCTCCCTATCTTACCGAGCGGGACATTCGGTATGGTTGTGATAGATGGCCGTTTACCTGTACTCGTCCGTGGACTTGAACCCATTTTTTAAAATTTGGGCCTATCGCCATTTTTTTCATGCATTGCTGTAAGAAGTTCCAATTAACCTGGTCGTACGCCTTTTCGAAGTCGAAGAAAAGTATGGCTGCGTTCATTTTTTTGTCCTGAATATATCTGACTGATTCGTTGAGGGTCATTACGTTATCTAGAATGAATCTTCCTGGGATAAATCCTGTCTGGTCGATGTGGAAGCAGTTCCTAGTGATTGTTCTGATTCTGTTGGCTAACAATTTAGCTAGAATTTTATATGTTACTGAGAGCAGAGAGATTGGTCTGTAGTTTCTGATGTCTGCTGGGTCGCCTTTCTTGTAGAACAGGGAGACTACTCCAGTGCTTTGGAGTTCCCCTAGTGTGCCTCTATCCCATGCCTTCTCTAGGAATTGGAGGTATTTTGTGCCTAGAGCTGGCCAGAAAGAGACCCTGAACTCCTTAGATAGACCATCCAGTCTTGGGGTCTTGTTTGGTTTCATTGAGTGCAGTGCCTCATAGACCTCTTGTTCCGAGATCGGCCTGTCCAAAGTCGTCGTCTGTTCTGTTGAGATGGTCTTATCTAAGTGGGTCCGGAATTTGGCTCTTGCGCGTGAGGTTTCATGGTGCGAGTAGTTATGTTCCTTGGATGTGTAAAGGCTTTGGAAGAAGGCCGCTGCTGCTGCTAGCATCTGCTGTGGATTTGATGTCAGTCCGTGTTCTGTTTGCATCTTTTCTATGCTTGCATTCCTTGCGTTTGCCTTGATTCTGTTAAAGAACTATTTGGTCATTTTCTCGCCTTCTTCCCATTCCTTCATTCGGGCTCTTATCCTCGAGCCCTTGTTTCTCCATTCTTCCCGTTCAGACATCTCTTGCTTGGTTTGTTCAAAGACTCTTTCATATAAAATATTCCCTGGGTCGCTTAGGAGATTCCTTTTTGCTACCCTTATTGCCTGTTGTAGTTCTTCCTCTCTTGCTTTTCTCTTAGAGGCGATTATTCTGGAGGCCCTAGCAGTGGATTCCGTTAGTGCCATGACCAAGTCCGGGAAATCCTGGTTAGTGTAATTGTGGTCAATACATGTGGACAGAACCGTGTCCCTTATTTCTGGCGTACTTAACAGAGAGTTGTTGATTTTGAAGAAGCTTCGCCCTTTGTTGGGGGCGGTCGCTAGGTTAAGTTGCACTCTGATTGGTTTGTGGTCGAGGCCTACGTAGCGAGGGAGTTCTCCTATTTCTGTGTTATGGATTGGCCCTGTGAGCGCTCGTGATACCAAAAAATAATCTATTCTGGATGCTGAGATGTGCTGACTTCTATTCCTTTTTAGGTACGTGTATTCTTTGCTATATGGGTGAAGAATTTTGAATGGGTCGACAAGATCTTCTTCCATCATCAACTTGTGAATGGGTAGGGCTTCGTTCCACGTGGCCTGTGTCGTCCCTGTTGCGGCTACTAAAAAGCGGTCCCTGGTTGGGTCCAATGCCGCATTCCAGTCCCCTGCCAGAACCAGTTGAGTGTTGGAATCGCACCTCGGTAGGAGGTCTGCAATTAGTCTGGTTCGTTGGTTCAGAGTATTCGGGGCATAGACTGTGAGTAACCTGAATTTTTCTTCGTGTACTTGAAAGTCTATGCTGGCCCATCTGCCTTCTTCTGCATCTATGCTTGATACGGTCCTAACAACCGTGTTGATGCTCTAGATTTAGCGTGTCCTAAGATAGCCACGCCTGCTGAATTGGGGCGGGGGGACGGGCCCCAGGTTGCTTCTTTGACCCACTTCAGTTTTCTTGTTATATGTGCTTGGGTTCTTCGGTGTTCCTCCGAGTCGGTTAGGTGTGTCTCCTGGATGCATAGCAGGTCGGGTGGGGACCGCCCGAACCAGTCCGTGCCCTTGATTAGGTAATCCCGTTTCTTCTGGTCGGCCCTCATCTTCCTTTTCACTCCGTTTCTACAGGACCCAGACTTATGTTTCTACCCGCTGTTGGAGGAGACACCAAGCCTCTTGCCTGTGCACTTCCTCTTTCTCTATTCCTTCTCGGCAGTCTTGCCATTGGTTCTTCGATATCGTTCAAAGGGCAGCCTCCCTTAGAATGTGAAAGAGGTAAGGTTGGTCGACAGTGGGGACCACTCCTTGGGAGTGGAGAATCCCTAGCAGTAGTAGTGTCGGGTTGGCTGTGCGAAGTTAGATGAGATTGTCTTTTCCCATACCTTAGCTACCCTTTCCCGTAGAGGCACTTGCTTATTCTAGGACAATAGGAGGAAGCAGTGATATAGGTTTTCTATTTGTCCCTCTGTGCAGGTGGCCCAAAGTTCCTCAAGTTAAAGACTTCTATCTTCCCTTCTTCATCTGACGTTTAGTCATTGATTTAGGGGGACTGCTAGCATCTTCGCCCGATGAATATAACGCCCAGTCATTATAGCTGTATTTGGCACAACGTTCAGCCCAGATACGGCGATAATTACCAGGCATTCTATTCGGGTTTAGACGGTAGCTATAGGATTAGCCACTGTCGACCTCTGAATTTAGGACGATGGATTGATGCTATTTGGTTTGAGGGTATTTGGTTAAAAGGATTTCTGGCTCTACTTCCAGGTGTTTCCTCCAGCGCTCTGCAAAAAAGTATCTGGTCTGTTGCTGCGGATCTTCTTCTCAGTCTGTAGCCTGATCGCGTTGTGTAGCGTAGGGTTGTGTGTGGATATGTGTGTGGAGATGCCATACCACCTTGACGAGAGAGGAAGGTGGTTTTGCTCTGCTATCTATGGTTCCATGTTGATTTAGATGTTAACGCAGTCCATGTTTCGACAAAGAGAGCATGCAATACAGGTTCATTTTCGAAACATGGACTGCGTTAACATGCAAATCAGCAGGAAAAACCATAGATAGCAGAGCAAAACCACCTTCCTCTCTCGTCAAGATAAAGTGTTCTGTTGCTTGTCCTTGTCCTTCATTGTGTGTCCGGTTTGCCTTGTTGTTGATCCCCCTTCGGGGCCTTCTTGGCCTTCCGCCAGGGCACCCCGGCAGGAGACCTTATAGACTTCATGATTGTGCCTGGTGCCATTTCTTCGACCTCAACCTGTTGTGAACTATCGTCGCCACCTTGCCCTTTAGCAGCCAGTTCCTCATGAAGGTCTGTTTCTTGGTTGCTTGTCCTTCTGGTCTGTGTCTCATAGACTATTCTCCGCCATCTGCTCCTGATTTCCGTCTCATGCTCAGCAGCAATGACCACATTTCTTCCCTAGCCACCTCTGCACCCTTGATTGCCAGAGTGCATCTGTGTTTCCATATCACCCACAGTTCCTTTATCTGTCTTATCCTGCTAAAAGAAAAAAAAGGAAAAAAAAAACTTTAAAAAAGTAGATACTTATCCTCAGTCGCTGATCCACACTCCACACAGCTTTCACACCGTTTATCCCTTGATCAGTGTTTCCTTTCCTTGTCTTCTCAGTGGTCAACTGTCATGATTTTCATTATTATATATATTATATATAGCCTCCTGATGAGTCGGTGAAACTCCGACGAAACAGTTTGTCACAGCCCCTCGTTTGTTGTCCTCTTCTCCCTCTCTGCCTACGGTTTACCGGGCAGTTCTATTTGACGATATATATCGTTATATATTGTCACAGAAGTTTGTGACGATATATATATATATATAGTCGGTGAAACTCCGACGAAACAGTTTGTCACAGCCCCTCGTTTGTTGTCCTCTTCTCTCTCTCTGCCTATGGTTTACCGGGCAGTTCTGTTTGTGACGATATATATATATAATGGGGGTGGGGGAAGAGAGGGGGAGGGTGGGTGAGGGTGGGGAAAGGGGCACTTTTATGATTTAAATATGATTATTGTCAACTGCATAACTCGTGGATTGGTGTTGCGTTTTTTTGTCTTATGTGTGCAAATTCCTTTGTGGGATGGGGGGTGGGGAGCGGTGTTTTGTGCAGGGAAAGATTCCTATCATTGGTTGTGGAGGAATTTCCAGGTTTGCTAGTGAACTCAGATAATGCTTGCATCTCTCTCTCTCTCTCTCTCTCTCTCTCTCTCTCTCTCTCTCTCTCTCTCTCTCTCTCTCTCTCTCTCTCTCCCCTCCCACCACCACACACACGCACACACACATGGACCCCTCTGCTCCAACAGTTTGACCGAGAAATGTGCAATTGCCATGTTGCTATTGATGCAATGTGGGTGTGGCGATGCCATAATGATTTATTAAATTTATTTACAATTGTAGTTAATGTCATCTTCGCTCAGTTTCCAAAATCAGGTAGCAGGGCTAAATGCCTACACCTGCACTTTTTGCAGGCATTTTATCTCCTCATAATTTGCTGGGGATTGGTGTAAAATTGGTGACCATGTCCCATGTCGACCGGATACAGTTGAATTTTCAAAATGACCAACATGAGCTGTAGATAGGTAATGTAACTGGAACTGGCAGCGGGAAGGAAGGCACGAAGGAAGGCACGAAGTAAGTGGCAGCGACAAGGAAGGCACAACGTAACAGATGTGTTCTATCGTCTATGTATGTGCTTTGGTTTCTGACATTGCACGCTGCTTCTCACGATTGTCGCATGCAGTGGCGAGGATGCGTACGTGAAAATTCGGGCTGGTGCTTCACTTGTACAGTTATGCACGGCATTCATGATTGAAGGGCCACCTCTGGTGCCACGAATAAAGGTACGGACTGTACTGTGAAGTATTACGAAATGAAAACGTCCATAACAGCGAAATGACATGATGAATAAGTGAAGGGTATCGGACACTCAGTACAGACGACAAGTCTACAGCCTGCGTAATGCAAAAATCAGTGACTTTCAAGTTCCAGTTCACAGAATCTGATGGCAATTGAAATACACCCATACACGCCGCGTTTCCTTTAGCAGCACCGGACCCATCCGCATGTTATGTGCTCAATTGATTCATGATCGAAAACCACATTCAATTGTTCCCTTGCAGACTGGAGAGAGCAGATTCACACCATATACTATAGCCAATGAGAGAGAGAATTGCACAGCGGAAGCCAAAACCAGATATGGACTTGAAAGAAAATAGTCTTCAATCAATTCAGCTCGATCGAGTACACGGCCAACAAGAATCTCAATCGGGCTTGCTATTGGAGGATGCTCGTATCACCTCCAATAGCAGGTTGCCACAGATGTTTCGGTTAAAAAAAAAAAAAAAAAAAAAAAATCTCAATCGATCAACCCTCGACAATAATGTTCCTCTCTCCAACAACTCGCGAACACAGGTATGGCGTCCAGCGCAATCAGCGCCCAGTTCCCATCTGCTCTCAAGTTGCACGTGCTGATCTGACATAGGTCAGATGGGCAATCAGCCGTGCGAGTAATCACCATGAAGAAGAAGGTGGTGAACTTTGATATGAAGAAGAAGATGGCTGCCTCGACAGGGCAGCAACGATCAAATAGCCGCTTGATAAACCAGCGGCGGCGTCAACCTCCCAAACAGGAACGGTGGCCAGGAGGGAGCTCAGCGGACTCAAAAACCAAACCCCAGTCAGGCGCTGCTCCTCGAGGTGCCAGGGCGCCCCAGCTATGGCTACCTCCAGCACGGTGAAGATGAAGATGTCCAGCGCTAATTTTAGAGCTGTTCAAGTCACCAACCTGCTCCCAGCAAACTTAAAAAAAAAATGAATAAAAAAGAACCCCAATCACGCGTGGCCTACTTCTACCCGACTCCATAGACGTACAAATGCAGCAACTGCATATCATCTATGGCCTATCTACATCTGCATCTAGACAGAAAAAACAGACCAAAAGGGGACACAACCTAAGACCTGACGAAAGAAAGACCTACGCGCCTCCCAGTTTCCAATTATCGCAGAAACGACAAAACATTGAAAAGGCAGAACGACAAAAGTACGACCTACAACTTCACGAGCAGCCAAGCCCCAGTGAGGGACAGGTCATGGGATCAACCCCCAGGGGAGGCCTCACAATGGGACACGCCCATAGAAAGCTGCAATTCATTGCACGCATCTCTCTAGCACGTATTCATAGATACACCCAACCACTACAGATGACCGTGTGTTATGACTCTTATGCTAGCCAAGCACGTCCACAGAACGGAATATAATTTTTGGCACTTTTTTTCCGCAAGGGAATTAAACTGGATAGGATTGGTTTGGGGTAAGGATGATAAAGGGCGGTATGGCTAGTCATTAAAGAATCAGGAGGATGAGCTCGTGGTCAGGATGAAGAAGGATTGGGATGGGAGAGGGGGGGAGGGAAAGGGGTGAAATGAACCTCTCAAGATTCAATCTTAGAATATAACATGCAAATTGAGAGCAATCAGATGAAGTTCACACAGGCTGGAGTGATGTCCATGAACAGTGCAAATTCGAAGTTCCACTCAAGGTGCAATAATATACAATTGGAAAAGTTTGAGAATAAGTGGTTTGAACCGCTGCAACAAGCCTCAGGTATGTAACCAACTTCCTCCTCCCTCGGCTGCTTCTCTTCTCTCTTTCTTTCTTTCCCTGTCTCTCTCGATAGTCTCTCTCTCTCTCTCTCTCTCTCTCTCTCTCTCTCTCTCTCTCTCTCTCTTGCACTGTTCCTCCCTCACTGTNTCTCTCTCTCTCTTGCACTGTTCCTCCCTCACTGTTCCTCACTGACTGTTCCTCTCTCGACGTCCTAGATCTACCCTGAATGCTACTACGGTGTGCCTTACTGATCCTGGGTGGCTATGGCCACCGGGGAACCTCTCCCCTCTCGCCTGGCTATGGCTGACTGTAGCAGCCAGGCACTGCGCACTTCTCGGCCCTTGTGCTCCTTCGTCCAGGTCGCTTGATCGCACAAGCTCTCGCAACGCTTCCACAATTCTGCGAAATGAACAAGTGACCCTTTTGACACTGCAGTCCAAGATATATAGTTGCAGTGGACTGTTTCGTTCCTGCTTCAATCGGTACTGGCCTCCTTCGGCCTCTGCCTTGCCAAAATGCTAATTTGGGAAAGTTCCCAACTTTCTTGTGAGGCTGCTGCAAAATTGTACTTTTTGGGGATTCGACATGCTCCTACAGGTACTGTACGGTACTGTAGCCAACCGGACTGYGACGCCTGATCCTACAGGCCCTAAGATTCTAATCGACGGGGGCCTGGGACTGGGATGATGTAGGACCCTGTAACCGGGACTGGGAAAGCTTGCAGTGTGAATCCATTCACTCCCGCCGGCCTAATTTCGAGGTCCTCTGAGAAAAGTCAGAACTTTAGCGATCATAGATGTTCAATCCTCTGCGTGCCCGCTCGTAGTATGACATTATATGAGGGGCTGTCTGAACTAACTCATCCCTGGTGAACCAGCGATCTTCGCTGGGATTCTGATAAGCAAATCTGACCTTGTATTGTCTCTGTGGCCTCCCTCTACGATCTGTACGGAAGGTGTCCTCAGCTACAATCTTCTCGACATCATATCTTCCGTCCATATCAGGTGGAATCATAGATCTGCACGAGGGAAATACATCATTAGTCACACAGGGAAGGAGCTTAGAAGCGTGAAAAACCGGATAGGTGTGCAAATGGGGTGGAATCTCGAAGGTGTATGACGGTCCATCTGCGTCACCTTTGACATCTAGCACTTGCCATGACCCTCTGTAGGCAGGTAGCAACTTCTGCGAAATCCCTTCCTCGGGAATAAACTCTTTAGACTTGACCTAGACAAGATCACCTATCGCAAACTGTGACGGACGACGGTGCTTGTTCGCCTGTTCCATCATTTGATACTGGGCCTTCCGGATGTTCTCAGCCACCCGTTGCAAATCCTTCTCATACTGAATGGCAAACTCACGTGTGCCAGGTGGCAGTCTCTGGATCTGATCCGGATTAACAGTCTATGGGACGTCGGGGACTCCAGCTTCTATGGAGCTCGTTCGGGGTCCGCGAGGTAGCTAGGTGAACCGAGTTGTTATACGCACTAGCTACTTTGGGAAGATGTTCATCCCAATCTAACTGATCTGGTCTAATGTACATACGCAGTACTTGCTGTAGAATCTTGTTCATCTGCTCGGTCTGGCCATTTGTCTCAGGGTGGCGACCAGATGACATAGCTAACTGAGATCCATAGACCTTCATTAACTGCTGCCACTGTTCCCCTGTGAACCGGTTATCTCGGTCACTAACTATGCTCAACGGGTGACCGTAATCCTTGACCCAATGATTAAAGAACTCTTTGATGACCAGATCTGTCTTTGCTTCAACAGGTAATGGTACAAAAACGGCGAATTCACTAAACCTGTCAACTGCGACCATGACCTAACTCTTCCCACTACGACTCTTGACCTTAGTGTCCATGAAATCTATAGATACAAATTCACCGGGACCAGATGGGATAGGCAAGGGTTTCAACAGTCCGAGGGGAGGCTGCGTGGAACTCTTGTTCCTCTGACATACTTGGCAGCCTTGGATGTAGGTGATACAATCATGTTTCATGCCTGGCCACGTGTAGGACCTTAGTAGGGTAGCATAGGTCTTCCGCCAGCCAAAGTGGCCTTCAGTATCGTGGCATTCCCCTAGGATCAGACTGCGTACCTCTTCATTACACGGTATGCAGAGCCTATCATGCACATCAGTCTTTTCAAACAGCAGTCCATTGACCATTCTGAAATCACCGACTTCCTGAGGTGTGGTCTGCACCTTCTTTATCAGCGTGCTATACACGGGATCATCAGTGTATGCAGCCTTGATCTTTTGCTGCAGATCTGCGCCAACGTCTAGGTAAGTCACTATTGCACCAAAGAAATCTGCACGTCTGCTCAATGCATCAGCAACGACATTGTACTTACCCTTGACTGGTTTCAACTCAAAATCAAACTGATCAATCTCCCCAGCCCAGCTAGTCAACTCAGGAGTCATGCGGGTCTGGGTCTTTAACCAACGCAGAGTTTCATGATCTGAGTATACCTTGAAGTGTCGTCCTAGCAGGTAGTGTTGCCAATGGTCTAAAGCCTGTCTGAGGGCGAAGAGCTCATGCTCATAAGTTGATGCTGCTACCTTCTCACTAGGGAGCCTGCAAGACATAAACTCAACGGGCCTGTACCCATCTCCATCATTCTGTTGGAGAACAGCGTCAATGCCGTACTGGCTAGCATCGGTAGTTACAACAAACGGTAAGGATGGATCAGCTACTTTAAGGACCGGTACTCGATAAGGGACTTTTTCAACTTCTTGAAGGCTGATGTACAGTCCTTGTCCCAATTCCAAACAGTTTCCTTTCGCAGCAGCCGACGCAAAGGAGCAGCAACGGAAGTGAAGTTACGAACGAACTTCCGATAGTAGTTGGCCAGTCCTAAGAACGACTGCAACTCAGTCAACGTGTGCGGGGTTGGCCAGTCACGAATTGCTGCTATCTTGGCGTCCTCCGGTCTCACTCCATCTCCATCTACCACGTGTCCCAAATACAGGACTTGACGCTTGGCCCACTCACACTTCTTCGGGTTAATCTTAAAATTAGACTCACGCATTTTGGTCAATATCTGACGTAGATGATTCTGAAGCTCCTCCAAGCTCTTGCTAAAGATCAGAATATCATCTAAATAAACTACAACAAACTTATCCAACCAATCTCTAAACAGATCATTCATGCATCTTTGGAATGTTGCAGGAGCATTGGTCAACCCAAACGGCATCACAACAAACTCGTAGTGACCATAGCGAGTCCTAAAGGTCATCTTGTGCTGGTCCTCCGGCTGTACCTCAACCTGGTGGTACCCGGACTTCAGATCTATCTTGGAGAAATACTTACATCCCTGCACCCTGTCTAAGAGGTCATCAATCCGGGGCAACGGTTCAGCATTCTTGACCGTGATAGCATTCAATCCCTGATAATCAATGCACAACCGCAGTTCACCCTTTTTCTTCGGCACAAATAGAACCGGTGCACCGTATGGTGACGAACTGGGCTTTATCCACCCCTTCTGAATCAGCTCATCTAGTTGTTTGTGCAGTTCATCCAGTTCCTTGGGAGACATTCTATAGACTGGGCCCCTGGGGACTTGCTACCGGGCTCTATTTCAATCCGGTGCTTGACGTCCCGCTCTACTACTCCGGTTGGGGCTTCTCCGACATCAGCAAACTCTCGCAGCAGGTTCTCCACTTGGGGCGGCGTGTTGTCTTCACCCTTACTCTCTTCACTCACCGGTTTCACATAGGCCACAAACACCTGATCTTCCAATTTTTCCTTTGTCACGTGTCGGGCGAACGCAGGGGCACTCATACAACAAACAAATAAGTGGGACTCTAGACCGGACTCATGGAACAACCTCATCTTTTTCTTGCCCCCGGTGGGGCTGGGCAGCCAGCACTCATGCTCAACCATCTTGACATCTGCCATGGCTGATTCTCCCCAGTCTGTCCCTAAAATCAAGTCAAAGGGAAGGTTGTCTTCCACTAAGAGGGTGAGGGAATGCAAAACCTTCTCTACTTTCCTTCCCTCCTCTAACCGGAAGTATGCCTTGATCCCCTCGACATATTCCTCCACACGCATCTCACGATTATCGGCCAGTCTACTCACTACCGGCTCGCTCAACTTCTGCACCTTCATTCCTAAGTGCAACTTCTTCAGTCCTCTTCTACTAATAAAACTACGCGTAGAGCCACTATCCACTAAGGCTCCTACTCGCGTCCGACTAATCTCTACATCTTCCAAAATTAGTTGTCCTCTTCTCTTCTTCATTTCAGCCCAGGCGGGGCGACGAGTGATCAGCTCATCACCAATGCCTGCGAGGGAACCACCTAGAGAGACCCTAGCACAAGCGGTCTTTGGACAGCCATCTAGGTGGGGGCCTGCATCAGCTTCTGCCATTGGGCTCTTCAGACAGGAGGGTGCCTGTTCAGCGCGCGCTTCTATCTGTCTGTCTAAGTCTGAAGGCCCTGTAGGAGCAGCTGCCACCCCTACTGGCTGCTCCCTTTTGGGTAGCGGTAGTCGGGGCAAAAACAGACAATGTGATGAGGATCACCACATTTCAAGCATTGATTGGCGTTCAGCCTTTTCTGCCACACTGTCTGGTCAATGCCCATCTCCTTCCAGGGCTCGCCATCAGCAATCCTGGGATGGGCTGGCCATGGCTTGCGCCCTCTACCTCCTCCTCTTGTGAAGGGAGAATCACGTCCACCTTGCGGGGAACCATTACCCCTACCTCCCACATAGTAGCTACCTTCGCTGCTACTCCCCTGGGAGCCGCGTCCTCTACCTCCACCTCTTCCTCGGCCTCCTCTACCTCGGCCTCCTCTACCTCCTTGTCGCCCTCCCCCACGGGCTGCAACAACCGCATAGTCCCCTCCCTGGGCTAATTGGTTGTTGTCCGGGTCTTCCAGTCCGTAATCTATGTTTTCGTAGGGTAAAGCCTCCACTCCCCCCTCCTCAAATATAACTAGAAGCCTGTCCTTCCCCTCGATGTTACCGGATATACTCTTGTTCTTCCATCGGTTCCCTTTCTGCAAATCCTTCCAATAATGATAGTAATTTGCTTCTCGAAGGAAACCGGCCTGGTCTACAACAATCTTGCTGAACTTTTCATACGTCATGCCCTCTTCCTTTGTCTGGGCGTACAATTGGGACTTCAGAGGATTGGGAAGTGCCCTTGCCAAGTTGTTCAGAATCTGCGTGGGAGTCAACCCGTGCTCGGGACACTGCAGCAGTTCGTCCATTGTGGACTTCAAAGCGGACACACTCTTCCACCTGCGATTACCGATGTTGAGAATCAGGTACTCTGTACGCCGGGCCAGGTTCTTGTCCTCGAACCTTTCCTTGAGAGTTTTCATAAAGTCCTCTATGTGGTTGCGTTGGGAATACTCTACCATCGACGAGCAACCCGCTTCCTTCATCAAGGATAAGGCGAAGTTGGCAGCGTCCCCTCCAAGACATGAACTGGCCATCAACACACGGTCGTGGTAAGGGATTAACTGCGCATACATGTATGTGTCCATTGCTGCCTGCCAACACAAAAAGTTCTCTTCTTTCTTCCCGTTGTAGGTCCACGGGACCTTAACCTTCATCTTCTCCCTCCTTTCTCCTCTTTCAGTTCGTTGTTCATTCCCCTTTCGGTTTACCTCTCCTTTTTTATCTCCTCCTCTTTTTCCATCATCTCCCGGATCTCCACCATCTTCTCCTCCACCATCGTCGCCTATCTTTACTGTTGCGATGGTGTTCACAAGCTTGTTGGTGAAGATGTCTTCTAACTGCGGAGCATAATTGGCGGTCCTATCGTCAATCCGGTGAGTGGATGCGCAGAGGAAATCGTTCCACGTATCCTTAAATTTTTCTTGGCGTCGTTCCAATTTCCCAACGGTCTTCTGCAGTGCGGTCAGTTCCTGGGCGGTGTGCAGCAGGGCGTCGGTCACGAGCGTCAAAGCCTCCTTTGTGTCAGTCTCCTTGCCCCTCTGCTCTTTCAACCTTCGCTGGAGCGCTTCTCCCTCCTCCCTGAACTTTTTCTTTTCTTCAAACTCCCGCTTCTTTTGACTTAACAACCGCTGATGGAGGAGGTTATCCCTCTCTGCAATTAATAACCCTCTCTCCTCAGGCTCGGCCTTCTCCAGCCTTGCTTCAAATTCTGGCTTCTCCTTCTCGTCCTCATCGGGCATTTCACTGCGGAACCCAAATCTCTCCATCCATTCCCACTCGCCGCCTTGGTAGATTTGTAAGTGGCTCGCCTGGCCACTTTGTGCACCGTCACCCTTTTCTCTTCTCACCAAACTCTCTTCTTCTTCTTCTTCTTCTTCCGCCTCCATTTGTTTTTTCATTTCCTCCTTCCTCTTCATTTCTTCCTCCATTTTTATTTTCTCTTCTTCTAACTTCTTTTTCAATCCTCCTCCTTTTGCTTCTTCTTTGCCTCTTTCCTTTCTCTCTGCTCCCTCAACTTCTCAGCAATTTGGGCCTCTTCTGTTGCTGAGTATGGCCGTGTGGTCATACTGGATTTGGTCGTGGTACAGTGTCTAACAGTCCGGTAGAATCCCAGCGGAAAAACAATGCGGAACAGTGGCTACCATACAACGGAGAGAGCCAAGAAGGCGAACATGGGATAGTCATCCATAGTGGTAATTCAGCACAGCAAGTAAGTGTGCTCCACCTCCTCACCACTTAGACCTACTCCCGACACTTATCCTTACCTACTTCAGGGTCTGACTCGAGCTTGACGGGGTTATCGCTACAGTGACACCTACAATAACTGACGTGCAGCAGCCGTCACCAAGAAAATACGTCGAAATTTCACCAGAAAAACAGCAAAAAGATCCAGCAGGTAGGGCTAAGGGCAGAAAGCACTTCACTTGGGTCTTCACGATGCCGCTCCCCGCCGGTCTTCGTCTTCTGCAGGTGTGTAGATCTCGTTCCAAACTTGATTTAGCACCTTTTTCCTTCTTCTCGCCTGCTACAGTGAAACCCCGACACACACACACCCGCCGGCCTTATGCCTTGCCGGCTTTCTTCCACCACCTCAGTGCAACGGGTTCCAGCTCCGATACCAGTGAAATGAACCTAACATGCAAATTGAGAGCAATCAGATGAAGTTCACACAAGCTGGAGTGATGTCCATGAACAGTGCAAATTCGAAGTTCCACTCAAGGTGCAATAATATACAATTGGAAAAGTTTGAGAATAAGCGGTTTGAACCGCTGCAACAAGCCTCAAGTATGTAACCAACTTCCTCCTCCCTCGGCTGCTTCTCTTCTCTCTTTCTTTCTTTCCCTGTCTCTCTCGATAGTCTCTTTCTCTCTCTCTTTCTCTTTCTCTCTCTCTCTTGCACTGTTCCTCCCTCACTGTTCCTCACTGACTGTTCCTCTCTCGACGTCCTAGATCTACCCTGAATGCTACTACGGTGTG